>RJVU01055202.1:2245660-2257553 GCA_003731715.1 Anabarilius grahami
ACCTAAAAATGGCTGTCCACCAACGTTTACCATCCAACCTGACAGAACTGGAGAGGATCTGCAAGGAGGAATGGCAGAGGATCCCCAAATCCCCAAAACTTGTTGCATCTTTCCCAAAAAGACTCATGGCTGTATTAGATCAAAAGGGTGCTTCTACTAAATACTGAGCAAAGGGTCTGAATACTTAGGACCATGTGATATTTCAGTTTTTCTTTTTTAATAAATCTGCAAAAATGTCAACAATTCTGTGTTTTTCTGTCAATATGGGGTGCTGTGTGTACATTAATGAGGAAAAAAATGAACTTAAATGATTTTAGCAAATGGCTGCGATATAACAAAGAGTGAAAAATTGAAGGGGGTCTGAATACTTTCTGTACCCACTGTATATACAGCTATGGAAAAAATTAAGAGACCACTCCAAGTTCAGAAATCAATGTTAAGTGGTCTCTTAATTTTTTCAATAGCTGTATATGTGTCTGTCATCCCATGGGTCTTCCCTCTGTCCTCAATATCACTTTCCATCACGTTAGTCTTTTGTAAAATGCATTTAACAAAAGATTGTTCCTTAATGACATCATTCTCCAGGAAGTGACATCATTTTGGAGGGAAATCAACATCAGAAGCATCAGTAAGTATTATCAATCAATCTGATGAATCCTGGGATGTTTTGTGGTGTTAGTTGGTTTGTGTCTAAAAACATCTATCCTGATTGTCCAAATGACAAATCAGACTGATAAGATCAACATTTAAAAAGATGAATTTCAGTTATGGTTGGTTATATTTAATAATGTTAAAGTTTGACCTGAGCAGATATCTGGAAGTCTGATTTACGTTTATAGAAATACTTCCTCAAATTGCAAGCACATTCATTTAAAGACTTCAGAATGCTCTTCAAAAGAGGAATGAGCCTTTCACAGTCTTACTGACTTTCTTTGGGGAATATTGTACCGAATCAGGCTGAATGAGAGTCGGTGGTCGTACCTGAGGCCACTCTCCTCCTGAATGAGCTCTTCTCTTGATCTCTTCCACCGTCTTCCGTCTGGAGTCCTGATCCGACCGTGACACAAACACAGGCCGGATGTATTTGATCAGAGCTGGAGGCAGAGATATGATCACATGGTTCACATGCGGATGTTCAGAAGGTCACACAATGCTGTAAAAACTCATGTCCTGGTGTGATGGCTGTACAAAGGTTTTTTTTAAAGGTGAGGAGCTATTTTTACTCTCGAGACCTTAATGAGCTGCTTGATTGCAGGAGCTGATTCAATGACACATTGAGGACAGTGTAAAACGAAACGCTATTGGGTGAATCTCATCAAAACGGTGAAGATTGAGCCTAATAATTTACTAAACATTTTCTGTGACATTCACCCATTACAGGGTAAATCTCAGAAAATGCTTGGTGTCATTTTCCAAACCAAAATATTTATAGTTTTATATTTTGCATAAAGAAAAAATGTTTCACGATTTCCACAAAAATATGAAGCAGCAAAACGGTTTTCAACATTGATAATAAGAAAAGTTTCTTGAGTAGTAAATCAGCATATTAGAATGATTTCTGAAGGAACGTGACAACGAAGACTGGAGTAATGATGCTGAAAAATCAGCAGGAATAAATTATATTTTAAAATACATTCCAATTGAAAACAGTTGTTTTAAATTATAATAATATTTCACTGTTTTTACTTGCTTAGCATAAGGGATTTTTCAAAAACATTAAAATCTTTATTATTCCAAACGTTTGAAATGTGTAAATAAATTCATGAAATTTGCTTTATTAATTTAAGCTTTTCTTGGCTTCTCTCTGTTCAATTATGTTGAGACGTCACAGTGTCACACTCACAGCTTCCTCTTCCACTTCCCTACAGCTGCTGCTGAAACTCATCGTCCTCCAGACCCCGTCACATGGAACATCAGTCTACAGCAGCGCTGCAGGGAATGGGAGCGTGAGCTGCTCATCATCAGCTCTGGAGGTGTATTGGAGGAAGGGCTGATGATGATGATGATGATGATTGAGATCACTGCTGAGTGGGAGAGCAGATATGGACGAAGATCTGCACTATCCAGGGATTAAGCTGCAGCATGCGGCTCAGAGCCGCCCGGCTGACCAGGGACTTAACGCCTACACCAAAATTAGCATGCACTAACCAGCTTCATCTGATTGCCCGGCCACAAATTGCACTGTCCGCACATGCTCTCAAAGGTGCATCATATAGACTATCAGCACACAAAAATTATGCCTGTACCATGTATAAGTGTGACTAACCTTACAATACTATTTTGTATTTTTACATTAACAATGTAATTAAAGGGTTAGTTCACCCAAAAATGAAAATAATGTCATTTATTACTCACCCTCATGCCGTTCCACACCCGTAAGACAAAGATATTTTTGTTGAAATCTGATGGCTCAGTGAGGCCTCTATAGCCTCCAAAGAGAGAGGAAATGTCATTGCTCCCTATGCAGGCCACACGGAGCCATCGGATTTCAACAAAAATATCTTAATTTGCGTTCCGAAGATTAACGAAGGTCTTACGCGTGTGGAACGGCATGAGGGTGATTAATAAATGACAGAATTTTCATTTTTGGGTGAACTAACCCTTTAATGTTCTATTTAAAATCAAGTTTAAATCTCATCAAATTAGTGTTTTTAAGCATTTTACATTTATCTCAAAATAATAACTAATTAATGGCATAATTTTGTTTATTCAGTCCAATTCACGAACGTGGAACATGCACGAAAACAAGAGGTGGGATTTTTCCCTCGAACAGTCATATCCAATCATATCCAATGATATCCAATCATAGCATGATGGGGACATTGCCCCATCTCATGTGACTTAATTCTTAATTTACCTCCACCAAACCCATCGCACACTTTAGGGGGTCTGTTAAAACTCAACAGGCTCAGGGGAGGCAAGAGAAAAGCAGCCTCCCGCTGTAACTTCACTCGCTGGTGTCACTGTTGTACGGCGTTACTTTAGAAGACGAGTGATTTATACACTTTTAAATGTCATATTTTATAATATTTTTGTTGTTTTATTTTTGTAATATGGATTATTTTCTCATCCAATTTTCTGAGGAGGCACTGCCTCCCTTGCCTCCTCGGAGGAAACGCCCCTGATTTGTACGTCTAAATGAAATGAATTGAGTTCATGTTGTCGACCAGACTAATACAAACTAAAACTGTATCCAGCACCACCGTTTTAGCAAAACAAATAAAGCCTAACACTGTATTCCTTAAAGTCCCTTTCCTCAGTGGGATAACTGGATGCATTTGAGAAGAGAAAGACACCTGTGTATCTATGATCATGCAGCCAGCACTTGTTCATTTCACATGCAATCCCTCGATGTCCCCTCAATTCTTCCTCTATTTTTTGTTGCTCGTCTAGAAGGTCCCCTCAGTATAGCAACATTAACTGTATAAACTATTTATTTTATATTTATATTCGTGATCGACTGTATATTGCCTAGGCAACATGACAAGTCAAGCTCTTGTTATGATAATACAATGATAATGAGAACAGGCCGAATGTATGAGAAAAGTGTTACTGTCCTGATTCGTTTCGCTGCCTTTTAATAATGGATATATTTGTGCACACTTACTTCCCCACACAGGAATGTCTTTGCTCTCCGCTTTCATCACAATCGACGCCATGGTCATGGTGACGGGAATAGCGTCGAAATAGGACGAGTGAGGGCCGAGGGTGAGGATGGACGCTTCGGCAGGCAGAGCCCTTCTGCCTTTAATTCTGATCCAGTGGAAGCCGCCCGCAAACCACATGACCCGCATGATGGTCTTCAGCACCACGTCCACCACCCTACAGAAGAAGAGCGAGTCTGAGATCAGACCACATGCAGCGTCATTTAGACGAAAGGTTTGGGAACATGAAGGTGGATTCGTTTCATTAGTGCGAATTTTGTCTAAACACCAATGAGCTGTATGTGAACTGCTGTTATGTATGCTAGGGCTGCACCACACTGGAAAAAACTGACATTGCAACATTTATTTTTTCTCTAATCGTGACGGTTCGGGACGAACTTATGTACCATTACACCCTATAGGATACGGATGTCATGGTTCGGTGCATACAGTCAGACGATGAATACAGCAGTCAGTCACAGGTTATCCACACTCCAATCCAGAAGGGGCAACACTGTTTGCCAACCGCCACAACAGGAAAAAGAGCAGAAGAAGAGACAATCTATGCACCAACCCAAAACAAGAGTTCAGATGGCATGCAAGAGCTTGCTAGTAGCCAATATACGCTAAGTTTCGATTCATTTTTGTGACGCCTACAGGGCTGTTGCGGTGAAGGAATTTCCCTTGCGGTAATTTTGAGTGGCTCAATAGAGCGATATGCGGTATTATCACCATATATAAGATCATAGGGCTATTGTTATATGCATAACAGTTAGTTCTGATCCTCGAATCTGACTGGACAAGATACTTTCTGCTGATATTTCACCAGTATAAGCAGAACAACTCATCTCTGCGCGTTCTAGACGGGGTGTCAGTCAGTGCAGTTACATTGCTATGCCACAAGGTGGCGGCAAGGGAATGACTTTGAGTCTCAAATTAAACAGTTTATTCAACTACACGTTCAATAACGCTGATTTATTCAAAGAGCGATGTAATGAAACAAACTGTTGAAATCATTTTAACTTTAGTAGGCTCAGCTGACCAACAATGCATTGATGCAAAGACAAAGATTTCGCTTTCCTTGGACATGACAACCTTTTTTCGGGAATCACCATAGTACACATTATGTTATCATTACTAAATTATTTGCACAAGAGTGTTAAACGAGAAGAGCATAACCTTCCGGAAAAGCAAATATCGCGTTCTTGCATTGCTTCACGGTTGGCTCCTCAATAGCGTGGTATTATGATATTGCGGTTATCACAACAGCCCTAGATGTGCACAAAATTCATGGAAAGGAAACCGGGACGGCAGAAAGTAAGCGGCATCATGTTTGTTTTCTTTATTTTACAAAAGCACAATGTTTTGTTTTTATTGTGAGTATACACAAATAAAAATAAACCCTTTAGTTTTGAATGATGTCTTACTCTTATCTGTATGACCATTTAAGTTGTTTCCGCTGTTATGAGACAAAATCAATTGGCATTGTGCCAATTTGTGTTGTGTGTTCTGCAAAAACTAATCCCTGCACAAGTTTTATTATTCATCATTCTATTTATTTTGTACTTTTATAACACAAGAGATTTGCAGTTTTGTAGCTGATTGTGACCAAATCCTTTTTGTTTTTTTATCAGCCTTACAAAAAAAACCTATGAAAGTCTGCATTCTACTTACTGCTTAGTGTTTAATACACTAAAGGAAGCTGTACTGTACTAACTACCTCAGGGGGACTAAATGCCGCTAGGTGGAACAAACTATAATATGCACTACTGTTTGTTCAAAATAAATGAAAAGAAACCTAGCATTGGGGATTTGTTGCTTTTTCATGTTGTACCGAAATCGCATCAAACCATGACCACAAAATGGAGGTATGTATCGAACCGTCATTCGGTGTTAGGGTTGGGTATCGTTTGAATTTGAACGATTCCGATTCCGATTCCGATTCCTTGTTTCGATTCCGGTTCCTAACGATTCTCGATTCCGATTCTTTTAAGAGGCAGGGTCAAAAAAAGTTTAGGATATTTTAAATGAGCTAGCTAACCAACGGTCTTNCCAATCGATACTCGATACTCGATACCCAAGCCTATTCGGTGTACCGTTGAGATATGAAAAAAATCTAGGAGTTTTGACCAGATGACTCGAGTAGTTCATAGGCCACATCCCCACTGTTTTTGACCCATTTGACCAATTATTATGATTTTTTTGTGACTATTTGTAACAGACCAGGGGTTTCTACAGGTTTCATCAAATCTAATTTAAAGCTTTTTAATGCCTTTTTAAAAGATTTGATGCCATATTATATACATATATTTATCTATACATATATAGATATATATCTCTAAATGTCAATAGATGAAGTCATACGGCAATTAGAATATTCATTATGTCATTAAGTTGCATTCGCATTCTGCCAAGTGTCAGCCCTTTACATTTGTTTGCTTCTCTGCTGCTACCTCTTTGTGCTCACATAATGTATTTTAATACAGCCAAATCCCCAATAAAATTGACAATATGAAATGGTTTCTGAAATGCGGCCCATTAAGACTACATACAGGGCTCGACATTAAGCCTTGTCATGTGCTTGTCCTTCGGACAAGTAAATCAATCATTCACTTGTCTGAGTAAAACAGTTGCTTGTCTGGAAAAAATTGGATTTTCTTTCTTTTTTTTTTGGTGTAAATATATATATATATATATTTTATTCTGAAGCAATATCCTTTCAGAATAATCCAGCTTTGACATATATACATTTGCATATGTGTGATATTTACACTGAGGGCATTTTTTTATTTTCCTTTACAAGGGGCAATTTCCCCCCACCCAATCCTGTATGATTCATGTAAAATGTTAAATTCTTAAATTTGCTCAATAAATTCAATCAGAATAAGACACTAAGGGCTGTTACCAATCAAATAAAATCATTTACAAGAAAAAAAAAATTACAACCGCATTAAATAATGTTATGGGATTGTTTTAAATATTTTTTAGAAAATTCAAATAAGAAATGTTGGGGGGAAAGTGATAAATTAAACTAAACCACCAGTAGGTGGCGGCAAGTAACCGTCTGACAAAAATCACCATACACATAAGATAAAGACATTTGCTGTGATTTTGGCTGTACATGTAAAATGATCACTCAGGTTAGAAGGAATAGTATCTATTGTATTTGTTCTCTGACAGAGCACACATCCTCAACTGAATGCGCTGCTCCTCTCAGTCACTCACTGAACGGAACAGACGCAGATAGAGGTGCGCCTGCGGCAGTAAAGCAAGATCTCGCGCTCGTGCGGCAGTATCGGGGGTCTCGGAAGATAGATAAGGTTTCAACAAGTAGCTATATTTGTCACAATGTGCTTTCTTGGAAAAAAGTTGCTAAGTTGGCAACACTGATGCAGCCTTCTGTCTCCAGGTCCAAGTCGGTAAACCGCTATCAAAAACGGCGTTACGGCAATTTTGCACCGGCCGGAGGCAATTACCAAACTGGTTCCACGTGTGTATCACACCAATGTACATATTTTGCGACAGCAAATCAGTTATTAATTATGAAGGCTATATTCAAAATAAACTGGTAGTACTATTTTTCTTCAAAACTATCCAAAAAAATGTAATGCCTGTAGGAATAAAATGTTATGCTTTTTAATGCCATTTAAGGCCTTAATTTTCGCAAAATCCATTTAATGACTTTTAATGCTTTTTAATGCCCCGCGGATACCCTGCAGACGTAGGCTAGTAAGAGCTGTGCGTGTAAACCCCACTCCCCTGATCTCTTTAGCCTCCTTGTTAGAGCGTCCGACTCCCATGCGAACGGGCATGTGCAAACTGGAGGGGCTACATTGGTGCCGTGACCCGGATAGGAGTGAGGTTTAGGGGGGTGAGTGTAACAGACGTAGGTTAGTAAGAGCTGTGCATGTAAACCTCACTCCCCTGATCTCAAGAGATGCTCTAACAACTGACGCTAGAGGTTGCAGCCTTTAGCCTCCTAGTTAGAGCGTCTGACTCCAATGCGAACGGGCCTGGGATCTTGTGTCCCGCTTGGAGTGGGCAGGTGCGAACTGGAGGGGCTATATATTATAAGATAAAAATATTAAAGGATTAGTTCACTTTTAAATAAACTTTTCCTGATAATTTACTCACACCCATGTCATCCAAGATGTCCATGTCTGTCTTTCTTCAGTCGAAAAGAAATTAAAGTTTTTGATAAATTCAAATTTGATGATATTCTCCTTATAGTAGACTTGAATGGGCACCAAACAGTTGAAGGTCAAAATTAGTTTCACTGCAGCTTCAAATTGTTCAACATGATCCCAGATGAGAAATAAGGGTCTTATCTAGTGAAACCAGTGCTCATTTTCTGAAAAAAATTGAAAATGATATGTTTTAACCTTAAATGCTCATCTTGAACTAGCTCTCTTCTTCTTCTTCTCCTCTATTAGAATTCCAGCAGTGTAGAAACTGCTAAGTGTATTACTGCCCTCCACAGGCCAAAGTTTGAACTAATTGTTATATACTATTGAACTAGCATATTGCATATAAAAATTAGTTCAAACTTTGGCCTGTGGAGGGCAGTATTACGCTTAGCAGGCTCTACACTGCTGGAATTCAAATAGAGAAGAATTAGAGAGCTAGTTCAAGATGAGCATTTCTGGTTTAAACTTATATAATTTTCAATTTTTTTTCAGAAAATGAGCGATGGTTTCACTAGATAAGACCCTGCATCTTCAAAGGTCTTTAAACGATACCTGATGAGGAATAACGGTCTTATCTAGCGAAACGATCGGTCATTTAAATTTTTTTTTAAAAAGTTTACGTTTTATAAGCACAAATGCTTGCCTTGCTCTGTTCTACGATGCGCGTTCGTATTGTCACGTAATACGCAATTACTCATACGTCATGCTTGACGTAGGCGGAAGTACCGAGTCTGGGTTTTTACAAGTTATACTAAGTCAAACGCCGTTTACAAAAAAAAGGTAAAACAACAATGTCGGACGATTTTGAACTTCGAGGAGAAGAAAAGTTTTTCGCCCTGCCCTACATTTTTGAACCGGAATACACAGAGGACGAAATTAGGCAGATGGAAGAGACTGCTGCGGCGACACACACCTCTCAAGCATCGGGCAGACGAAGATCTAACGAGATGTGGTGGTGCACATGTGGCAAATGCCAACCATTGCCAACAGAGGAAGAATCTAGATGCTGCCTCGACTGGACCATTTCAATCCCACCATTAGAATCAGTCGGTGAGTCCCTGTTTCCATCTCGCTGCATTACCGGACAAAATGAATTTCCACGGTTACTGAGCAACAGCGTTTTAAGGGGGACGCACACCGGACGCGAAGCTCAGCGCCGCGCCACGTCTTTAAAATTCGAACGCATTGTTTCCTATGAGTGCACACACACCGGCTACGAGTGTACACACACCCAGCTACGAAGTTGTTCAAAATCCTGCCGCGGCACAGAGCGCCATGTACATTGTTTTACATTAAATGTATATTATATTTCTCTCAAATCGTCGTTAATGTACATACTGACTTCACCCTGTGCTGCAAGATACATTAGTTTTACACTTTGTTTAACAGCTTGAATAAAGTCTAAAAATGTATAATAAACGTAGCCTTTTCTTTCGCGTTGTTGTGCCATTTTTCCATGTACACTAACCTCAGTGCGAAATATTAAAGCATAGGCATATGTAACGTTTCCCTGTTGACGTAAAACACTCCCACATCATGCAGCTCTTATCTGGAGTCGATTCAAAATTGAGCTCGCGCGTATAAAATGTGCGCGGCCGGTGTGCGATACCTGCGAGTTGTCAGAGACGCGACGCTTCACGTCCGGTGTGCGACCCCCTTAGAAGTGTTTTTGTTCTGATGGCACTGACATCACAGGATGGAAGAACCATTAGTTGTTTTACCTTTTTTTGTAAACGGCGTTTGACGTAGTAGTTGCACGTTCTACTTGTAAACACTGAGTCGGTACTTCCGCATACGTCAAGCGTGACCTTTTCAACGTAATTGCGTATTACGTGACGTCACGAACGCACATCGTAGAACAGAGCAAGGCGACCATTTGTGCTTATAAAACAAACTTTTTTATTTATTTTCTTTAAATGACCGATTGTTTCGCTAGATAAGACCCTTATTCATCGTCTGGTATCGTTTAAAACCCTTTGAAGCTGCACTGAAACTGTCATTTGGACCTTGAACCGTTTGGTGCCCATTGAAGTCCATTATATGGAGAAAAATCCTGGAATGTTTTCCTCAAAAACCTTAATTTCTTTTCGATTGAAGAAAGAAAGACATGGACATCTTGGATGACATGGGGGTGATTAAATTATCAGCAAAAGTTTATTTAAAAGTTAACTAATCCTTTAATGAGTGTAGTTCATGAATGCTTTGGAATACAGGCCTAATGTTGGTCTCTTTTTAAAGACACTCAGCAAACTTTTGCAGAAGTGAAAGCACTTTAAATAAAAGTGTTATAGAAGTTTAAGTTTACCGTGAAACAAATGTACTAAACTTCTAAAAATCAAAGCCATATGTATAATCAAGCTGTGTTCCAAATTTGGAGTTGATATAAAAATTTTGCCAGCTAAAAGTTTTTGAAGTACCATTTCCATGGTAATGCAATGACCAGTGTTGGGCACGTTACTTTAAAAAAGGAATTAGTTATAGTTACTTCTCACAAATAGTAACTGAGTTAGTAACCGAGTTACATCATTATAAAAGTAACTTATTACCAGGGAAAGTAACTATTGCGTTACTTAAAAAAAAAAAAAAAATGAAATATGGCAAATAACTTGGAAGCCCCAAATATTAAATATAAGTCTAAAAATAAATTATGCGTGATCCGACTCGTGACTCATGATCCGTTCTTGCTCACGACATGAAATTTATCTGTACTGTACTACGTGTTGGTAGCCATTAAAGAAAACGTAGTTTATGTTTAAATAGGCCTATGTTATGTTTTAAATTCATCTATTTGATTATGAAAAGTGAACAGCATGAGTAAGATAGAATACATCATAAGATGCGCAATATATCGGGAAACATGGATGGGTCAGACATGATTTTGACCACTTCATTAAGTTTTGTAGAAAGCCTTTCTTTTAAGTGAATTTCGTTTTGTAAAAATTGTATCTTAATTTTAATCAATGTTGCATCAACCAATTGCCTGGATTTAATAAATAAGAAGCAAATATATCAGACAATTTAATCATGACATGGAGGCGCCGGCGCAATCACTTGCACGTGAACTGGAGCTCGTCTTATAGGCTAAATGAACCGAAACTCAGCGTATAGGCTGCTTGCCTCACAGACATGAGAAATACATCTATAGAAAGCTTGAAATGTCTACTTTTAAACAAAATAATTCAAAACTACAAGAAATAGGCTACTCTCTGATGATGTAATCTGAATGAAATGTGCATTCTCTCTCCAGTCTATGCGGAGATGATGAGAGTCAGCAATGTCAACTTCATCTTTGCAGCCGACACTGATTCAGAAAACATTACTTTATTAATAAACTTGCTCCTTGCTGTTTTTGTCACATTCATAATCATTACTTTTGCCGGTTCTTTAAGGCAAGCTTTATGCATGCGCTTGAGTGCTATATAGCCTATATTATGTAAATGCTCATTATTATGGTTTATTCTCTCCAGTATTTAAGAAATTAAATTAATATAAATGTGATTAGTCAACTAATGGCTTAAATGAACAACTACAAGTCGACTAGAAAAAAACATCTCACAAAGGGTATTCTGGTTTGAGCTTGCGCTCCGCTCGCATGCTCTGACACAGACACACACAGAGCATCATACTTTATTATCAGTTTAAAATTATATTTGTGTATGACTAACCTGTAGCCTACTATTTCTTTACAACAAAACGCTTTGCAGGTCTATCATCTCTAGTAGTCACACCATCATCAGTCACACACCAGAGAAAAACCTTTGCAGGTCCTATGGCTGAGAGAGAGCTACTCGGATGAAAACTGTTTCAGTGAGCTCAATTATAGTAACGCGGCATTTTTTGTTAGTAACAGTAATGGCGTTGTAACGGGGGAAAAAGTAATTAGTTTGATTACTTGTTACTGAAAAAAGTAACACCGTTAGTAACGCTGTTCATTTATAACGCCGTTATTCCCATCACTGGCAATGACCAAACAAATGATGCCTAATTTATGATGGTTACTAAAATATGTGATAGGGAAGAAAAAAAAAAACATACCAAGTGTTGGGTTACCAGAACACTGAT
>RJVU01055202.1:2262416-2273138 GCA_003731715.1 Anabarilius grahami
TGTGACATTGAGATGTCTTACAGATCTTCCATAAGCAGGTGTGACATGGGACACGTTCAACAGATTACAACACAAATAAATAAAAGCTTTATTCTGCCCTTAATCCTAAAGTGACCAGGCTGATCCGCCGCCTTATCAAACAGAAGCACATCTTATCAGCGGAGGGGTATTATGGGATATCTCCAGTCAATATTTATCTTGCTCTTATCAGCACTTGGCTGCATTTGCACACTGATAGCTTTCAAAGTGACCAATTAACAGCACTAGTGCTGTGAGCGCTGGAAGATGTTAATGGTTTCCAATAAGCCGCTTTAATGGAGTTGATCACAGACCAACAGGCTGCCAATCCCATATCAGTGAGCAAAAGTGTGGTATGAACATGCACTAAAAATACATGGCGAGAGCTCAGGAATCAAGAGTTTGGCTGATATCACCAGCTTCATTCTGGAAACATTAGAAAAAAAACAAACCTGACGACCAGACGTGAGCACCTTTGTGATGTCATTTACTCAGCGTATTTGTTTTTCAATATAGTACATAACGAGAGTCTTCGATTAATCAAATAGGTCAAGCTGAAAATTACAGCAATATAACATTGATTACTGTTGTTGTTGAACACCAGGGCTCGACGTTGTGAGCATTTCACTCACATTTGCAACTAAAAGTAGATTTGACCTAAGACAAAAGCTTTTTTAATGCTATTGGAGCATAAGAAACAACATTTATGCGACAGTTCATATCAGATTCTACTAGATAGATTAATGATAGTCTTGAAAGTTTGTTAACATGGGGAGGTGCACAACATTCGCATGTAAACGGTAAACAAAAAACGCAACCAAGAAAACAGCTTCGACCATGTTGATTCAGTCTTAATTCAATATAGAATGTGCTGTTTTTGAAGGCAGACAAAAGAACCATTTAAGACAATGAGTAAGTTCTCTCAATGTTTTACACCATATTTTCCCCCAAACTGAATAATTAGAAACAAGTTTAAATGGGTAAATCTTCTATAAATATTTTTGATTATTAATTTTCTTTTCTGACATTCTCCAGTTAAAACACACTAGACATGCTTATTCTGTGAATTGAGCACTTTTTGTGTGAAATCATTCATTTTGTTCATTAAAAGTGTGCTTTCACTTTAATTGAGCATGAGCAGCGCAGCAAAAATAGAATAGGTACAGAAAGCCTCGCTTCACTGCTGCTCGCGCATTGCTCCTGCTCCAGGTGTGAATGCACTCATTTATTAACATGCACGCATGCTTGCGGTGTGAAATGGCTGTAATGGTTCAAATTTCTCATGGACCGGTTTGTTTCACGGTTTAAGGGTCACAGTTTCAGTACGGTACGGTTTGACTACTGTCAAACTAAAAAAAAATAAAAAAATTAAAAAAGGGAGGAAAATAAATAAACTAAAAACAATAGCACAAATAATTTTAAAACAGTGATTTTCAGGTACAGAAATTAAATAAAGTAATCATTTGTTGTGTGAGATGTGATGTTAAATAAGCAGCATTTTGACTGTACCACTTCTACTTCAGCTGCACGAGATGAGAAAACATGTTTTTATCATTTTTTGGTTCAAGAAAGATTCTGAGTTTGTGATACTTCCTCCTCCCCACCACGAAACGCTCACTCTGTCTGGATGCACTTAAGTAAGGACAACTGTCACATACAGTGGTGCTCAGGATTATTGGCACCCTTGGTAAATATGATCAAAGATGACTATAAAAATAAATCTGCATTGTTTAGCCTTTTGTTCTTTAATTCATAAAATGAGCAAAAATCTAACATTTCATTGAAGGAAAAGAATTGAAAGTGGGGGAAAATCACATTATGAAATAAATGTTTTTCTCCAAAACACGTTGGCCACAATTATTGGTAAAATATCTCTGAAGTATATTCCCATTCATATTTACATTTTATAGCACACCAGGGTGATAATGAACATGAAATTGTCCAGCCATGACTTCCTGTTCCACAGGAGTATAAACATGAGGAAACACAAAGACCAAATTCCCTTAATCATTCATCACAATGAGTAAAACCAAAGAATATAGTTCTGATGTGCAGCAAAAGATTGTTGAGCTTCACAAAATAGGAAAAGGGCTGTAAGAAAATAGCTAAAGCATTGAAAATCCCCATTTCCACTACCAGGGCAATAATTAAGAAGTTCCAATCAACTAAAGATGTTACAAATCTGCCTGGAAGAGGACGTGTGTCTAAATCGTCCTAATGCACGGTGAGGAGGAGAGTTTGAGTGGCCAAAGACTCTCCAAGGATCACAGCTGGAGAATTAAAGAGGTTAGTTGAGTCTTGAGTCTCAGAAAGCCTAAAAAAAAATTATCAAACAGCACCTACATCCCCACAAGTTGTTCTGGAGGATTTCAAGAAAAATCCTCTGCTCCCATCCAGAAACAATGTCCAGCATATTCAGTTGTCAGACAAGACTGAAACTTCAAACGGGACCGCCTTCTATGGTCAGATGAAACTAAAAAAAGAGCTATTTGGCAGCAAACCCACCAGATGGGTTTGGTGCACACATGGATAAAAAGTACCTCATGCCCAAGGTTAAATATACTGCTGGAACTTTAATGTTGTGGGCCTATTTTTCTGCTGGAGGTCCTGGACATCTTGTTCAGATACATGGCATCATGGATTCTATCAAATACCAACAGATAAAAAAATCAAAACCTGACCGCTTCTGCTAGAAATCCAATAATGGGCCGTGGTTGGATCTTCCATCAGGACAATGATCCAAAACAAACATCAAAACCAACACAAAAATGTGTCACTGAGCACAAAATGAAGCTTCTGCCATGGCCATTCCAGTCCCCTGACCTGAACCCTATAGAAAATGAGTGGGGTGAACTGAAGAGATGAAGCACCAACATGGAACTGGAATCTGAAGGATCTGGAGAGATTCTGTATGAAGGAATGGTCTCTGATCTCTTGTCAGGTGTTCTCCAAACTCATCAGGCATTATAGGTGAAGAGCTGTTATCTTGGCAAAAGGAGGTTGCAAAAAGTATTTAACAAAAGGGTGCCAATAATTGTGGCCAATGTGTTTTGGAGAAAAACATTTATTACATAATGTGATCCCCCCCCCCCAAACCTGTCAAGCCTGCAGGTGACACCACCTGTGCTGAAGCCACCTCAAACTGCGATGGATCCACATATTTACATGAAGAACCATCTAGTGTCATGGTGTGGAGTCAACCACCTGCAGCTGAACACTAAAAAGACAGTGGAAACTAGAGCTGCACTATTAATCATTAAAAAACGATTGCAATCCTAATTCAAACACACATACAATCTTATTCCTAAATTACAACGAATCGGCTATGTCTATTAAACCTTTTACAGGTACGATCAAAGCGCAACATTCAAATCTGCGTTTGCGATGCTGCTGCTGACCCAGAGAGAGTAGATGTCATGTATATACACGGTAAAACCCGATAAGTTTAGAATACTCCATTTTTGTAGACATCGATTACCTCAAAAAATTTAATAATAATTATAAATAATTAAGTCAAACTGAAATTTTATTGAATGTTTAAGTCCACTGAACTTAAAACTATTATTTACCATACGTAATGTTTCTCATTTTTCAATTATTCTGATGCAGTGGTTGTAAAACCGGATGAGTTCAGAATACTCAAAACATTTGAGTAAACAACTCAAAGATTATCACAGTAGAACTACGTATTTTGTACTACACAAACTCGCTAATTACAATTTAATTGAAATATTGAATAAACTAACACCTAATCTTTATGGCATGTGCTAATAGGTCTGTGCGATATGACGATATATATCGTTACCATGAAATAAAATGTCTATCGTTAGAGATTTTGCTATATCATATATATCGTAGTATGTAAATATAATGCACTATTGACACTTCAGAGTGATGAAATGCATGAATGAGAATATAAAGTGTGGGACGTGCTTGATGTTAAAAGAGTTATAAGCGGAATATATCCTGAAAAGGCGTGCGACATGAAGACGCTGCTCATAGAGCGTGTGAGGACTGAACTAAGTGCTTTTTGACGCCTAACTGGGCTTGAACGGTTAAATACACATACCTAATGTGCCAAAGTGACCACGTATTTGCAAGTAAACAGAGCTATTTATGTCTTAAGTGAAGGTACAGTTGAGAAAGACAAGGCTCAAGTTAATGGACCGGTGCAGTCAGTCTTAAAGGGACATCATCCAAATTGACCTCCTGTCATTATTAATGCTAATCAAACAACAAAAAAGAGAGAAAATCTCTCACTGCTTGCTTTTGTAACTTTAAAAAGAATAAATGTATATTTAATTTACACAGTAAAGACTATGCATTGTTTTTTATCCCTTTGATTACTTTATACATTTTCTAGTGCTTGAAGTTTTTTCATGTAGGTCTATATCGTCTGTCTTTGTTCTATTGTAGTTTGTTTTCTTTGCTTTTTCCTTATCACAGTTCATTAGTCTTCAGTAAGCTTGAGAGTTTTTTAGGCTAGTATAAAGTTTTTAAATTATATTTAAATTGATGATAATGATGAAATTTCAATGATATGGAAAATTTTGATTTCATAAAAATCTTATTCAAAACAAAAATAACTATATCATGATATCGTCATCGTGATATAAAATTACTCATATTGTGATATAAGATTTTGGTCATGTCGCCCAGCCCTATGTGCTAATGTAACCATCTAAGACATCTATGATATCTTTTTAAGCCCAAGATCCCTGACCTCGACCTTTTTGAAAAGACAAGATAGAAAAAGACAGCCCAGATTGTATTTAGTATTTTTTTCGTAGTCAATGTAGATTCTGATTTATTTATTTATTTTTACAAGCAAATTGGCCGAATCTGATACTGGTTGCAGATATTTATTATTAATATTATTATAATAAACAAAAATACATAGCCATTTCAAATTAGAGGGAACCACTGCTTTTTAATCACAATCCAAACAAGTTTTTTTTTATTTGAATTAGATTTAATTTCAAGATTTAAAGCAAAAACAGAATGGTCTGACTTTATCTTTGTGAAATTATAAATGCTACACTCACAAAAAAAGCATGAAACAAAAACAGCAGACTGAATGAGACGCAAATTCACTCTCTGGACATCAGGTGGCGCTTATGGAGCAGCAGTGATACAGTGTTTCCTCAGTTACTGCTGTAAACAAAGCTGAAATGCGCTAATTAGCTACTTTATTCGGAGGTAAGAGGAAAATAAAATGCCATTGCCATCGAAATCTTTCTGAAGACTGATCTCCTTTTAGAGATGAATTCATAACCCCTCACCCCCAATTCAATATTTATATTTTCTTCTTATATTTCGAGCATCGTGAACAGTGAGCTGCTCTGTCTGCTACAGACTTTTCTCCTCTTCGCGTCCGTCTTCACCTCTGGTCTCTTGTTAACTGCCGTTTACAGACTCAGACATAATGATGGCTATTTACTTGTATCCGTCTGTCCCAGTAGCTCCAGAAAATAACAAAAATAAATACAAAAATACAGTACAAAGACTGGAGAAATGTAATGTATTTTTGTACTCATAGTTCCGTTATTTTCGCGAGCTACTGGAACAGTGATACAGATCGACCAGTCGATCGTGATCGATGGGTTGGCGACCACTGATCTAAGAGATTAATGAACTGCATGAACTGTTAATCGACATGCAGTATATAGTCTTGAAGTTTCGCATTTCATTCTCAACCTAACCACAGGCACCTGCTCTTCACCACGATGGTAACCCTACAAAATTTCAACATCACAGAAACACCTTTAAATACCAAAATAACAGAACATTAAGCAATAACACATCTTCCCCTTTATTAATCTTGTGCTAAAACACACAAAATAACACTCAATTTCAACATTTGCTCTCCTTTCACAGTGTGACGCAAAGCATGTTGTGAACTTGAAATCTGCTGCAACTCAGTTTAATGTTGAATGGATTCTTCTGATAACGTCGGTAAGAGCAACAAAAACTTAAAAATAATAATTTAAGTGTAAGGGTTTACTCAAAAATGTTGAGCTACACAAAAATAAAACAACTCCTCGTTCAGAAAATGTAACTGTTTTAAGTTGCATCAATGATTTAACAGACTTTAATTACAGCGTACTCAATCTTTATAAGTTAGTAGTAGTATTGTTCAGGTTTACAATGTAGGTATGAAACGGCTTGACAAACAGTCTTTTCAGTAACACAGTATCATTATTTCCGTAACAAATAACAATAATTAAAATTAATCGCAGAAGTATTGGGATATACCTATACCTGATTCACCATCACTATTTTTTTCCTGTGAGTTTTTCCACATTGTCAGGGAGAAATGAGCTTTGTGTCTTTAAGAAGATGTGCTCCGATGGCGTGGATATGCAAGTTAAGTTAAATGTCATGCAGTAAGTGCGGTACTAATTTAGCTTCCACACGCTGCATAAACACTAATATTTGCATGTTTAAAATGATAAGTCATGTTTGAGGTCACACGTCATGCTTTTGTGGTCATCATTTACTAGAGATGCACTGGTCGACCGGCCATACATCAGAATTTAGTTTTATTATGGCCATTCTCTATTCTGGACTTGCACACAAACTGCATTGCAATCATTTCCCAAAGTGTCATTTGTGTGGAAATATTACGAAGTCTGTAAACAGGAAGTTAACAGGCCAGAGAAGGGACACTCTGAAGACAGATGCAAATAGAACAAAGACGCACCGGCAAATACTGTACCAGGCAGAGGCAAGCTCACCGTTTGCAATGCTCGAAATATAGGAAGAAAAATATAAATATTGAATTGGGGGTGGGGGTTAATATAAATGTTTATAAGGGAACTGACTGTCTTCAGAAAGGTTATGGCATTTTCTTTTCCTCTTACTATGGCTGGGCGATTTTTCCGATCTTTTCGATTAATTCGAATTTGTTTTGCCTAGATTTTATTTTTAAATTGAGAAATCGTGACTTTGAATAAAAATGTTAGCAAACGTGACAATTAAACATGTTGACAATACAGCAATGATAACCATTAAAATAATATATAAAATGCTTATAAAAAGCAGCTGTTCAGTCAGAAATGTGTTATACACTACTTTGTGTACAGGGGATTACCCCAAGAAACCACTGCTGTTCCACAAGCACCACCTACTGTCCTACCTAAGAGTGAATCTGCATTTTCATTCAGTCAGTCTGCTTTTCTTTTCTTTTTTTTCTTTTCTTTTTTTGCAGATATGTCTTATGTAGCATAATTTCACGAATATTTCACAAATCACAAAAAAGAGCAACATTCTGCCTGAAATCTCCTTCTGTGTTCCACAGAGGAGTGAAAAATCAATGTTACATACAGACATGTGATTGCATAAAATTTTAAAGCTACCTAAAGCCTAAAGTATACTGCGTTTATTTATTTATTTTTTCTCTCTCTCTCTCAGGTAAGCTAGGGTATGAGAACATCCTTAGGGAATTTCAACATCAGCACAGTACGCACATTCTGTACGTGCGTAGCCATATTTTTTCTAACCGTGCATACAATGTACGCATATGCGCTTTGAATAATTTTTGCACTAATTAGTTTGTCCACAAGGTGGCAACACAGGCCCAAGCTGTTGCTTCACAGTCGGAAAAAACAATAGACATCCAAGTTAATGAGTGCTTGTGTGAGGGGATTAAAAAATAACTGCATATCTAAAAATCTAAATAATTCATAATTCATTTTTATGCTGCTAAGAGGGCCGATGGCCACATACACTGCAAAGTTTTGGGAGAGACAACGACATTACAGATGTTATTAATAGTGATCGACCTATATTGATTTTTTAGAACCGATACTGATAATTTGTGTGTTTATGTGCCCGATAACCGATATGCAGAACCGATATTTATTTACTGTTGTAATCGTGTCAAAAACAGAAGTATAACACTAAACTGAACAAACCATTTTATTTATAACAATCACTCCCTCCTTGCATAGAACACAAAACAAATCTTATTTATACAATAAATAGAGGGGTCTGAAAGTGCAAAAAATAAAAAAGTGCACTGTTACTAAACTGTTTTTGTTGAAAATTAGTAGTCTTTCATGTTCATTCTAATCTTCATATTACAAAAATAATTGTATTTATGAAAAGCATCAGCAGCGACACTAATGTTAACAATAAGCAAAATAAATGTAGAATGTCTAATGTTTTCAAATGGAGAAAATAAATTTAAGACAGGAGTCATATCAACTTTGCAGAAATGTAATACTTCCTTTTAAACTACAGTTTTAGTAGATTTATAAGCTGTTTAATAGGCTAAAGAGTGAAGAATAATTCGCTGGATAATGTTAAATAACTGACTTATATTCTCTGGAATATTGGAACATAACAAAAAAAACATCGTATTTTATTGCATTTCTCAACTGGTATGTTATATCAGAATTATTAATAATGTTTTTATCGTTCTAGATTATGAAATATCTGCTGACAAAGCGCTGTTTATCTACGCATTTACACAGAACTATACTCAAACTGCGATCGCTCGTGGAGATAATAAATTAATTTCCATAGAGTTGTGCTTATTTGGATGTTTATTAGCGATTTAATGGTTATATAGTAAATGTTTATATAATTACGGTGTTTTAAACAAGTGAATCTTGTAAAAAGTTACATGACGTGGCCGTGCTGGAGCATTTCCTATCAACATACTGAGTGAACAGCAAAATGCAGATGACTTCACGAGACTAATGATGAGCATAGTCAACAGAGAGAGAATTAAATTCAGCGCTTTTATTTCCAACATGTGCTCATTCATGGCTGTATTATTTAATTCATGCAAAGTTACATCTTTATTGGGACAGGATATGACGGATTATCTTACGTGGCTCCGTGAGCTTGTCTCTATTTCTTAGAGACAAGCTTCATAAACTAGCTACATTTCAGGCATTCATGCAACACATCTAATTTGTGCATTAATGGCTGTTGTGTTAAAGTTTACTAATTACAGCAAAGCAGGTAAGTATACTTTACATGTGCACGGCATTGTCTCGTCTCCCCTCAGATGCACTGTAATGGCGATCCTGCGTACAATTCTCAAAACACCCACAAGATGGCGGCGTTTATCGGTAAATCCGATATTACAAAACCGATATCCGATTATGCTTAAATATCGGTAAATCGATATATCGGTCGATCTCTAGTTATTAAGGTCCGTGTATCATCTGATCATTCAATTATTTCATGTAATCTGGCAAACGAAAAACAGGCAAAACAGGTCGATATTTCGTTTTTCGGTGGTTCTGTTTGCACCAAAAAATGAAAGCTGATGTCTTTTTTCCAGTTTTCAGCTCGAAACCGAAAAACAAATAAACCGAAAAACCAAAACGAAATAATACGGCTAATTTAGGGTCCGTGTAACGCTTTGCAGTTCTTTGTTCAATTCGCACCATCCAAATGAACCAAATGAAAAGTTGGCTTCAAACTTTCATTTTTTAGAATACTTCACAAACGGATAATTGTCACTCAGTTTAATTTTCGATTCTACAAGTTTGGGTTGTTGCGTCCNTAGAATCGAAAATTAAACTGAGTGNTCTCTATTTCTTAGAGACAAGCTTCATAAACTAGCTACATTTCAGGCATTCATGCAACACATCTAATTTGTGCATTAATGGCTGTTGTGTTAAAGTTTACTAATTACAGCAAAGAGCAAAGCAGGTAAGTATACTTTACATGTGCACGGCATTGTCTCGTCTCCCCTCAGATGCACTGTAATGGCGATCCTGCACGCAATTCTCAAAACACCCACAAGATGGCGGCGTTTATCGGTAAATCCGATATTACAAAACCGATATCCGATTATGGTAAAATGCTTAAATATCGGTAAATCGATATATCGGTCGATCTCTAGTTATTAAGTACTGAATATCTCACAGACAACTCCACAGAAAGCGCTTATGGCTCTTGCAAGACTTTTACTAAGATGTGATCTTCGCAAACTTTTCCAGAAAATGTATTTATATTCAGTGTCTGAGGCTGATGCTAGGGGGACCTTTTTAGTTTTATCTACAGTGATATTTTATATTATATAAGAATATAGCTAACATTCCAATATTAAATCAAAGGATGGCTCCATTTGCATCCATAGGAGTCCAAGCCTTGAATATCCACTGACCCTAGACCTGATGTATGGTTTCAGAAAGACAAATAATTCACAGAAAGTAAATGATTCACCCATCACTCATCATGAAATCTCATTGGTCCAAAATCAAATTCCGCATAAACACCAAATTTATTCTGACTGGCCGTGTCAAGGGGTAGACAGAGAGGATGGTTCTCAAAAACTTTCTTACAGAAGCTTACATAAACTGATGGAAACACTACTGCCTCCACTAGACAAATGACTTTCTTCTGTGAAGAGATTAAGAATCAGTCCAACAGGTGTCATTCATCAGGGTGGGTTTAGCATTATCCACATCACAATCACTGACATGTGAAACAGGAGCCTGTTTTGGTCAATTATGAACCCAAAAGTAATTCAATAACAATCAATTATAGTGGGTGAGACTGAGAACAGTCGATATCTGGTCAAACATGGTCAAAAGGATTTGCACCATAAAACATTATTCTCATCACAGAAATCTCCATTATCCATAATTCCTGTCAGTAGAGTTGCCACAATACCAAAATTTTGTAGTCCAAAATTTGCCCCCCCCAAAAAAAATAAATACAGGTGAAAAAAAAAAAAAG
>RJVU01055202.1:2273179-2291249 GCA_003731715.1 Anabarilius grahami
AAAAAAAAAAAAAAAAAATGTCATGTGGTTTTATTTTTCGGTAAATGATTTAAGTGCATCAAAGCACATTGCATTGAATGTTAAAGGTGCTGTAGAACATGTTTTCAAAAGATGTAATATAAGTCGAAGGTGTCCCCTGAATGTGTCTGTGAAGTTTCAGCTCAAAATACCCCATAGATTTTTTTTTATTCATTTTTTTAACTGCCTATTTTGGGGCATCATTAAATATGCGCCGATTCAGGCTGCGGCCCCTTTAAATTCTCGTGTCCCCCGCCCCCGGAGCTCGCGCTTGCCTTAAACAGCATAAACAAAGTTCACACAGCTAATATAACCCTCAAAAGGGATCTTTACAAAGTGTTCGTCATGCAGCATGTCTAATCGCGTAAGTATGGTATTTATTTGGACGATTACATTTGAATGAGTTTGATGGTGCTCCGTGGCTAAAGCTAACATTACACACTGTTGGAGAGATTTATAAGGAATGAAGTTGTGTTTATGAATTATACAGACTGCAAGTTTTTAAAAAATGAAAATAACGACAGTCTTGTCTCCGTGAATACAGTAAGAAACGATGATAACTTTAACCACATTTAACAGTACATTAGCAACATGCTAACGAAACATTAAGAAAGACAATTTACAAATATAACTAAAAATATCATGATATCATGGATCATGTCAGTTATTATTGCTCCATCTGCCATTTTTCGCTGTTGTCCTTGCTTGCTTACCTGCATAAAGGCTGATGATTCAGCTGTGCACATCCAGACGTTAATACTGCCTTGTCTAATGCCTTGAACATAGGCTGGCATATGCAAATATTGGGGGCGTACATATTAATGATCCCGACTGTTACGTAACAGTCGGTGTTATGTTGAGATTCGCCTGTTCTTCGGAGGTCTTTTAAACAAATGAAACTTAGATAAGAAGAAGGAGACAATGGTGTTTGAGACTCACTGTATGTCATTTCCATGTACTGAACTCTTGTTATTCAACTATGCCAAGGTAAATTCAATTTTTAATTCTAGGGCACCTTTAAAAGGTACTTTCACAATTGGTTCAATTGCTTGGTCTGAGGAGTTCGACCGATCCCGTTGCCCTTGCTAGACTGTGTTCACGCTGTATTTGTTTTGGGTCTGATCTGCGGTACGCGTGCGTCAAAGCGGCAGCTGTTTACCCCGGTTTGCTAGGTAACTACGCAGGAGAAGACGGATAAATGTAAAGTGATTCTTGTCTCAAATTGTATAGTTTGGATACCCAAGACCACCTTTTTAAGCAAATTCAGGTACGGTTCATGGGTGCACACCAGAGCTCGAAAAACAGCATTCACATGAACCAAGGTCCAAGAAACAATTTCCATTTACTGAGTTTTTCCATTCACTATTAAAACTGTGCAAGAGAACTTGCCATGAAGAGGGAAAGTAATCTGCTGGAAATCTACAGAAAAGCAGGTCTGGAGTTCGTCTAGCTCTCAGTGACCTCAGAATGAGTTCACAGCCAGCAAGCATGAAGAGTTTTACTCTTTTCTCAGAGTCGCATCTGGGATTTTCTAAGAGAAAAAAAAAGTAAGCCAAACAAATAGCTGATGTTACAAGCATCAGAACGATGTTACAACGTTACACAAAGTTACTGGGTTCCTTCAAATATCCTGAATCATCTCACTGACTGAAGGACTGAATATCAGGCATGGCAAGAAATGTAAAAGATCACCACTTTACAGCCACAAAGCACAGGAAGCCATCAACGTGGAACTACGTGACAGCTTCTTTATTCTCACATGGCTGCAAAAAAACACCACATGAGCTCACAAACTGAGTCAAAGCCAGTCCACTTTCAAGTTTCAAGCAATATTTGGAGTCACACCCTCTTAGTTGACTTTGCATTGAGTATTTATAACTACATAAGAGATCACACTTGAATGGTTTTTAGTGGAAAGCACACCCTAAATCTGAGAAATAAAATGTCTGTTGTTGCGTGAGTGAGAAGAAAATCTTTTTGCTGATGGTCCTCGCTGCACGCACTCTTAAAGAAAATTCTAAACCACTATGACGGCTACATTTACATTTGTTCATTTAGCAAACACTTATCCAAACTAGAGACTTGCAAATGCTTAGGAGCCAACAATATTCAGTTAACAATGTCAAGTTTAATGTATAAGCTAGATTGGTACATAAGCTAAAGCAGAGGTTTTTTTTTTTTTTTCTGTGAACAATACCTGTATTTCTATGGCTCGAAATAAAGTAATCAAATAAAGAGAACAGAAAGTTTTTTTTATGAAAGAGCTCATCCTTTTTTAAAGTAGCCATTAGCATTTCATTTGCATAACAGCCCAGCAAAGCCATATTTGTTTACTTGTTTGTCACTGACTTTTTCACACACTATCCTATGACTACAGAAGCGCAATAGGCTAATTTATGGTGCTTTTTATATATTTTGAAGTTTGGCTATTTATTTTTGGATGAACTATCCCTTTTAAAAAAAGACAGTGGCAGATTACTGCACCTCTTGGGGAAGCACGCTTTAAATCAACACTTAAAACACTCAGGATTGATGACAAATGTAATAAAGATTAGGACACCGAAAGAACACAATTGCTTCTGCAGGAAAAATCTAATGCACTTATTCCATTTGTAAACATGACCATTAATTTATTATATCATAAAGATTCCTCAAGGAGCCGAAAGTGATTTAAAGTCACATAATAACTTAACGCAAACATTCCACGAAGCTGAGTAAGCAGTACAAAAGCACATAATTAAAAGCATGTACAAAACTGCTGTGTTTGTGCTACTAATGGCTCCCCATGAAGTTCACTTAAAAACTTGAGAAACGAGTGGGCTGTACATACTTTCACATTCATCATTACATCAAGCAATAACTGTATACTTAACATCTGATGATGTTTTAATTTAAACACTGACATATACATAAAGTCATAATACCCAATGCAGATATATTGCTTTTCAAACACACACTAGTTTTCAATCTGTAATTATGAACTGATTACTAGACAAACCGGGGCCAATCTCTGAATGAATGGCAAGAGTCTGTCCAACACAAAAATGACGTAGAAGACTTGAGATACTTAAGATTGATGGATAATTCAAAATGCTTCCAGTCATTCTGACAAATATCTCGACAATTATATTTCCCTACTCTACAAACATTCTAACATGAAAGGATGCTAATAGGGATTAGAAGTGAAGAAAAGGGATGAAAGTAAAGTTTTAAACTGGCCCTTGTGAAAACAGACCAAGTGAGGATAAAGCAGAGATTTCATGTGCATTTCAGTGGAATAATTCATGGGATATTGTTCACTGTACAAGAAAGAAAAGCCATGAGAGATTTCATGTGCATTTCACTGGAATAATTCAAGGGATATCGTTCACTGTACAAGCAAGAAAAGCCAAGAATCTGCACTTGATAAAACAAACCCGATTCCAAAACAGTTGGGACACTGTACAAATTGTGAATAAAAAAGGAATGCAATAATTTACAAATCTCATAAACTTATATTTTATTCACAATAGAATATATAACATATCAAATGTTGAAAGTGAGACATTTTGAAATGTCATGCCAAATATTGGCTCATTTTGGACTTCATGAGAGCTACACATTCCAAAAAAGTTGGGACAGGTAGCAATAAGAGGCCGGAAAAGTTAAATGTACATATAAGGAACAGCTGGAGGACCAATTTGCAACTTATTAGGTCAATTGGCAACATGATTGGGTATAAAAAGAGCCTCTCAGAGTGGCAGTGTCTCTCAGAAGTCAAGATGGGCAGAGGATCACCAATTCCCCCAATGCTGCGGCGAAAAATAGTGGAGCAATATCAAAAAGGAGTTTCTCAGAGAAAAATTGCAAAGAGTTTGAAGTTATCATCATCTTCAGTGCATAATATCATCCAAAGATTCAGAGAATCTGGAACAATCTCTGTGCGTAAGGGTCAAGGCCGGAAAACCATACTGGATGCCCATGATCTTCGGGCCCTTAGACGGCACTGCATCACACACAGGAATGCTACTGTAATGGAAATCACAACATGGGCTCAGGAATACTTCCAGAAAACATTGTCGGTGAACACAATCCACCGTGCCATTCGCCGTTGCCGGCTAAAACTCTATAGGTCAAAAAAGAAGCCATATCTAAACATGATCCAGAAGCGCAGCCGTTTTCTCTGGGCCAAGGCTCATTTAAAATAGACTGTGGCAAAGTGGAAAACTGTTCTGTGGTCAGACGAATCAAAATTTGAAGTTCTTTTTGGAAAACCGGGACGCCACGTCATCCGGACTAAAGAGGACAAGGACAACCCAAGTTGTTATCAGCGCTCAGTTCAGAAGCCTGCATCTCTGATGGTATGGGGTTGCATGAGTGCGTGTGGCATGGGCAGCTTACACATCTGGAAAGGCACCATCAATGCTGAAAGGTATATCCAAGTTCTAGAACAACATATGCTCCCATCCAGACGTCGTCTCTTTCAGGGAAGACCTTGCATTTTCCAACATGACAATGCCAGACCACATACTGCATCAATTACAACATCATGGCTGCATAGAAGGATCCGGGTACTGAAATGGCCAGCCTGCAGTCCAGATCTTTCACCCATAGAAAACTTTTGGCGCATCATAAAGAAGAAGATGCGACAAAGAAGACCTAAGACAGTTGAGCAACTAGAAGCCTGTATTAGACAAGAATGGGACAACATTCCTATTCCTAAACTTGAGCAACTTGTCTCCTCAGTCCCCAGACGTTTGCAGACTGTTATAAAAAGAAGAGGGGATGCCACACAGTGGTAAACATGGCCTTGTCCCAACTTTTTTGAGATGTGTTGATGCCATGAAATTTAAAATCAACTTATTTTTCCCTTAAAATGATACATTTTCTCAGTTTAAACATTTGATATGTCATCTATGTTGTATTCTGAATAAAATATTGAAATTTGAAACTTCCACATCATTGCATTCTGTTTTTATTCACAATTTGTACAGTGTCCCAACTTTTTTGGAATCGGGTTTGTACTAAAACTGCCCTGGCCACAGCAGTTTTGGTGATATCTGTTACGCCACAATAAAAATATGAGGCGTTACAAAACTTTTCTGACAGATAAAAACAAAAGAAGTGGGAAAACTGACAAAGTCGGTCCATTGCAATGAAGACTGATTATTCAAAGTTTGTGTGTCACAAATAAGAAACTTCTCTCTTCAATGGCCCATTACCTTGAGGCTTCAAGATGACTCTTTTAATTAGAGAGCTGAAGAATTAAAGGATTTCAGAGGCATAGACCCGAGAAACAAAGCATTGAGATGCTAAAGGATCCTGAAGAGGTCAATTCAGTCCATGTTAATTGCTTGGCAGTCCTTGAAAAGACTGTCTGTCACACACCTTTACATGTGCTGATGCATACAGGGCAACTAAACTCACACATTACCATGAGAATCGTCAGATGTTTTAGGGGTTATAGTTCATGCAATAATGCACATATCAGTAATAGTCTTTTTCTTTATTAAATGATAAACACAAGAGTCATTACAGCTAGTGTCATTTCTGAATTCTACCTTCATTCTTGTCAAATGGAAAGAACACATTTTATGTTTCCCCATACTTTTAGGAAGTTTAATTATATTTTGTGTAAATATAGCATTTGTTTGAATTCAGGAACTTGGGTATATCTTTACATCCAAAAGTTTGAGACTAACCCCTGTTTTGTTATTTTTAAAAATGAAGATCAAGAGGAAATATCCTTCTAAAACTGTGCATTATTGATAGCCCGCTAATGAGAATGAAAGTGTGACTCTTTGTACAAAGAGTGAGATTTTCTTTCTTCCATTGATGGATCATCTCAGATCCTGCTGGCGAACATGATCATCAGCTTTAGTTCATGTGGCTCCAGTGCTGCTGACCAAAATACAGAGACGTTTCAACTTGTTATGCTGAATATGATTTTTGAAAAATGCAACATAATTATTTTAACTAGAGGTCTTTGCTTAAAAAAAATAAATACTTATTTTCCTGTAAAGTGAGGTTTATTGATAGAGACCTCCATGAACACATATGGGCTCATCTTCACCCTGCAAAGCTGATTATCTGTCAGGCAGCTGCCATCTCTCTACAGAAATCACCCTACCACACATACAATGGACAGACAGATAGATAGAGAAAGAGATAGATAGACAGACAGATAATAGATTAATAAAACAATAGTCAGACACACACACACATACATAGACAGATAGGTAGATAGATCAAATGTTAGACAAAACAATACACAGACAGTCAGACCAATGGAAAGATTCAGACAGTTAGATACTTTTCTAAGTTATATGACGTCTGATGGATGTGGCACACAGTGGTATGTTTTAAACTCCAGCTGATGGCGCAGATCAGCGCGTAAGACAAAAGCCCGTTGTAGCCTCACATGTGCTTAAGAGCGTTTCTGCTGCGGCAGCTGAACATGCATGATTCCTGAATGCTGATAGGCTCCTCGAGACAGAGTGCAACATGTAGCACAGGAAGGAAACTCTCATCTGAGCAGGCCAGAGAGGAACATCTCATGGCCTACATCCCCATCCCCATCCACATCATCACACACAAACGCAACACATACCTGGAGCTTCTGAACGGATGTGAATCTTAAGTCATGCACGAACGGGTTTCTGAATGGAGGAGGCAGCTCGCGCTTCTGCTCTCCATCCGCATGTGTGCTCTTGATCAGCCTCATCCTCGACAAATCCCAATCAATTACAGTAACCAAACTGCCGTGATATCCGTATCTGCGTCCTTTAGGCCTGCGGATTCCACTTGAGCGCGTTATTATCTAGCAGTCCTGGAGCTCGAGGAGGGTTGAGGGATTAGGCGGATCATGTATTTGACGATCGCTCCTCTTTCCGTGTGCGCAACAGCAGCAGTCAGTCCCGCTGGATGTCATGGAGGGACAGAATCCTGCCGGTGGTGCGCATGCGCGGGCCCGCTCCTCCTCCGCTCACGCCATAAGATGCTCCACTGTGATGTGACTACGCACGCGCAGATCCTCCATCCGCTCCAATGGGCGGCAAAGGTTGATGGCTAACAGCTTCCTTTAAAAGGCATCTATCTATCTTTTATAAACACCCAATGTATACACTGAAAAAAAAACACATTATAAATATACAATGTTAATAAATAATTTATATATATATATATATATTTATATATATATATATTGTTAAAATATTTTAATTTTTTATATTTTCATCTTTTTTTCAAATCAACTTAGGTAATTAATGTGGTTCAGATAACATAATACTTTGAGTTTCTGTTGATTGAATCAATGGCCTTCATTGTATTAACTCAATTTTTTAATTTCAATGAACTCAAAAATTTAAGGCAACCATGGTAACTTACTTTTTTAAGTTAAACCAACCATTATTTTTTACAGTGTATATAAATATATAAATCTAACAATTATTAAGTAAGTAATTTCCATCACTGAACACCTAAAGGTTTACTTACCCAGAAGACAGTGGTGCCGGCAAGACGAAAACAAAATCAAGGTAAATTTCACAGAGCAAAACTTTTCTATTTTGTGTCATTTCACTCAAGCTGTAAATTAGTCAGATTATGTTAATAGTGCACATTTTTAAATCATTAACAGAATACTATCAAACACAATCACAAATAATTTGAGATGTGTTGGAGAAAAAAAAACCCCCATAAAATACAACTACAGCTGCAGGCATCAATTACAGGGTCAGTCACACAAATGGCAAACAAAGTGCACTTAATAAATCATTCCATGATGATTTTAGGCAAAGTGGTTTAAAAAGCTATACAGAATTACTTATATAGTATAATTAAAAATTGCTTTTAACTTTTGACCAATAGGTGGCACTGTCACCAAATTGCCATGGTATTGTCAGGCAGGGCTATAACCAGGGTTGCAGGTTTTCAATGTACTATATAATGTAGTATATATTTCCATCTGTATTTTCATTCCGTCTACTGACAGATGAAGGCTATAATGTTATCTTTATCCAATTTGTTTAATTTTCTTTCTATTCTCGTGTCATATATGTATGTTAGAATGTGCCCAGAACCTCTTAAAACCACAACAAATTCTATATTTGTGTTCTCTTGATGAATAAAGCTCATTCTTTTATTTTCATAAAACCTGCATAAAGTCTCACTGTAAAATCCCCACTAATACACAGACTGATAGTACATTACATACATTGCAGACTTGAAATCCATCTTTTCACAATGAAGGATTCATGCACAACTATTACAAAAGCTGCAAACATTCACTGATGCTCAAGAAAGAAATAGTGGATTAAAAGCCATGGACATAAACATTTTGAACAGGATGGCCTGAATAAATTGTTTAAAGATCTTTTTTTTTTTCATTTATTGTCCTTCAGAAAAAAAAATATTTACATATTTCCCAGCTGACAAAAAAGTACTTACACCAATCATCTTGTTGCAAATGTTATTTTTTAACTTTTTAATTATTAGCCTGTCATTTTACAGATTCTACAAGTTGTATGTAAACGTATGACTTAATCCATAATTCATCTCCTTGTATATGAAGACCATAGGGAGAGGTATTGTGGATTAAATATACATTTTCATGATACCAGGTGAGAGGTTTGTATACTCGCGAGTCCACCGGTACACAGAGAGGGATTGTGGATTAAATGATTGAACTATAAAAAAAATAAACAATTAGTAAAATAAACAAAGCATTTCAAAATGCGTATTTAGTGAAAATGATTATTTATCATTTTGAAATAAATAAATGCCTACATTTTTACATCTATGTCATTAATATCTTTGTTTATGCATTTTCAATTGCTCTCTGTACAAATAAATAGTTGCAGAAGGAGTCCCCAAGTGGAATGGTTCCCTACCCGGGTCCTGGAGTACTCCCAACGCTGCATGTTTTTCTTATCTGACACACACATTTAAAGGGAACCCCTGGTATTAAGACTTATATAGCTTAATATAACGTAAATTATGTCTCTTACTGAAATATGTAGTAGAAAACCCATGAAAGATTTACGTTATTTAAAAAATCCATGACATTTGGACCGATTTGGACAATAGGGGGGTGGGGGGGTAGACACATGTAACAGCCCAATACCAACAAAAAAGTCCCTATAGGAGCAAAACCTGACAACCCAACAGGAAGAGAGATATTTTGAATTTTCTCTGCAAAATATTTGCAGTTTTTGCCATTTCCATACATTGTACTTTAACAAACTCCTCCCAGAGATTTTATCAGATAAACATTATATTTGGTCAGTCTAATCCCCATATACTGACTGGCTTCATCACTCTGTCTCCTCTCCACCAATAAACTGGTGTGTGGTGGGCGTTCTGGCGCAATATGGCTGCCGTCGCATCATCCAGGTGGATGCTGCACATTGGTGGTGTTTGAGGAGATTCCCCCTTACGTATGTAAAGCGCTTTGAGTACCCAGAAAAGCGCTATATAAATGTAAGGAATTATTATCATTATTATTAATCTAAAGGCCTTTGCGACATCTACATGCAAATATTCAGTTAGTCATAGTGCCACCTGTTGGCAACAGGAAATGGCATGCTTTACCCTGTAATTCACTACCTGAAACACATTGAAATATACCATGAAGTTCCAAACATTTTAGAAACACGTTAAATCATGCAACACTTGGCTAAGTGCTAATCTATGCGATTAAGGCCACGAAACAGGAAGTTGTTGTAACTCAGGCATACAATGTCCAATCTTCCCCAAACTTCACATGTTTGAGAAGAGTCCTACCCTGAACACATCTACATGACAATATTCAGTTATAGTAATAGCGCCACCTACTGGCAGAAGAAGCAGTGTTGGGGAAAGTTACTTTTAAAAGTAATGCATTACAATATTGCGTTACTCCCTAAAAAAGTAACTAATTGCATTACTTAGTTATTTTTAATGGAAAGTAATGCATTGCATTACTTTTGCGTTACTTTTTCTCATCTGGGCTGGGCTGTTTGTTTGGTTGTTTTTATAAAAACAAAAAAGTTATATTTTTACATTTATAAGTTATAAATGTAAAGGCCCTTTCACATCAAAAGATAAATGAATAAGCCTCAGGCTGAAGGAAATGCTAATTCACGGCTGCACAAATAAACAAGCCTTCCAGCTGTGCTGCCTTTCTGGAATACATAAGAATAGAATGTAGGAGAAGTAAATGTATGCTCACATTTAGTCTAGAACTCGTTTAAGAGTAACCATCATGTTTACACAGTGCACAACGCCTCTGCACTTACTCCCGATTTCTCTCAACATGGGGACAGGAGAGCTGTCAGTCAATAAAAGGGAAAACAAAGTAACTTGCTTTACTTATTTGAAAAAGTAATTCAGATATTTTGCTGTAAATTTAAAAATAATGCATTATTTATAGTTACCTGAAAAAAGTAATCTGATTATGTAACTTGCGTTACTTGTAATGCGTTACCCCCAACACTGACAGGAAGTGACGTGTTTAACACTGTGATGCACACATGCTACAAACATTCTAAAACATGCTAGCAACACTTAGCTGAGAGCTAAAGCACGCTATTATCGTCAGGAAACTGGAAGTTGTTGTAACTCAAGCATGCAATGTCCAATCTGTTGTAACTCAAGGATACAATGTCCAATCTGTCAATTTTTGCCATCTACATGCCAAAATGTAGTTATAGTCATAGCACCACCTTTTGGCTACAGGAAGTGTGGCAAATACAAATGACTGATGCTGTCCTCCTATATTTATATACTTAAATGCACTTTGCACAACGTACTCTGTTTTCCTAAAGCCACCAAGTGGTGGTGGCACGGGTGCGAGGGCCCTTTCATCGCTGCTTGCAGCTTTAATTTTAATTATTTTTTTCTTTGCAGTTAAAATAAACCATACATCTCAAATATTTCAACAAGAGCATCTTGTGTTATTATTATTTATTATGAATTTCTTAAATAACCAAACTTCAACAACATAAGGACAGATCCCTTGAGTGCAGCTGATGATGCTGTGAAGTGATGCTTGAGTGATAAAGAATATTCCAGAGTACAAAAAAGATTTCCTTCGATTCCTCTGTCCTTCCATCGCATCCTATGGGGGGTGGAGCTGAGACAAGAGGAAAGGAAATGAGGATGCACAAATAAGAAATGACAAGCACCCATTGCCCCTAATACAGTATTTTTAGCCTTTCAAAAATGCAAAGGAATAACTTTTCTGTTTTTAAGTACATCGTTGTCATGTAAACGTACCCTGAAACCCAATTTCAAAAGTTTGCATTTTCAGGCCCCCAAAACGTTGTTGTGTAAATGAATTGTGTCATGTTTCTGTTTTTAGTTGAAAATGGTGTTTTGTAAATGCCCCCTAAACAGGCCCGGTTCTTGGCATACTTTTGCAGCATCTATTGCATTCTAAAAACCCGGTGCTCAAGTTAAAATGAGTCCAACTATATGCGTCACATTTTTAACCGCAAAAACTTGTGTTGTGTGAATGGCCTCTAAGGCTGCATTTACACTGCAGGTCTTGATGCCCAGTTCCAATTTGTTGAATATATCAGATTTTTTGATGACCAGCTTACATCTTCTTTTAAAAGTGACCTATATCTGATATCTGCATTTACACTATATACTTGGCGAAACAACTCAAGGCAGATGTACTGACCCAGAAAAGCTTAGGCCGAAAAGGCAGTAAAAAAACAAAATTATAATACAAGCGTTTGCTTTCCACACCATCTTTAAGATCAGCAAAACATTGTGCTGAGCCTTCGTCCTATATTGCGCCATTGAAAAGAGTCATGTGATCACAGTTGGTGTCATTCTCCATCGCTGCTTTTTCAATGACGTATGACTCGCATTGACAAGGTAATATCCGATCTGTCCACTTACATGGCAGATGCAAATGCATATATACAATTCATATCAGATTTATTTCCACATATGAATAAGGCCTGAAACCAATCTGAGAATATTAGAATCCATGTGGATTTTTTCTGTCCTGCGTACACATTTGTGGGTCATATCCAATCTTTGCCACATGGGTTTAAAAAAAAAATCAGAATTGGGTCACTTACCATGTTTCACAGACTTGGGACCTCAGATGGGCTGCAAGGCAGGAGCCCTTCTTTTCCTTTGAGGGTGCAACAATGTGTGATCTGATGCCTTTGGGGTGACTGCAGTGGCCTTGGCTGACTCTGAAGTGACTGCAGCGGTCTCAGACAGACGGACTTGACTGAGCAAGAAGGAGTTCCTTCAACAGCCATGAGAGGAAGAGACGGCTCAGGAACAGCCACTGTGTCATGACAGGAAAACTGAAAACTCGGGCATCTCTAGGGGAGCTGCTGCATGTTCGACCTCCCTCTTCCTCCATAACCTGCTCTTCTCAGTGGGAGTCAGAAAGCCAGGGTTCTGACTCAAAGGGAAGGATGGTGGGATAGTCTCTGCAGAAGGGTTCTGGTTGATCTGGCGTCACCCATTGGCTACGATGATAGAGATATATGATAAAGCCCCCAAAATCCAGGATCTTAAGTCCCTCCATCTCCCACAGATGCAAAGGGTCATCAAGGCGTTATAATCCAGCCCCACCATCATGGTCCAAAACATCGAGGCGAAGCCTCCCACTTTCAACCCCTGTTGACGCAGAGCTGGTGCAAAGAAAAGACAGACAGAACTGACAGGACAGAACCCTAACAATAGCATTAGTCAATTTTGAATAGTTAAAGACTTCTTATTACATTACTTTAATGAGTTCATTACACACAAAGGGTTTGGCTTTGAATTCTGCTGGTCTGTCTGAAGAGAGACCAGCACATTGTATGGAAAATGAACACCAGGATTCATAAATTGACAAAGTTCACAAAGTGTTCTCCACACATCTAAATGACAGAGACAATGAATTCAAGGACATAACTCTCATTTGCAATATGGAAACACATCATTACTTGATAAGCAAATGTAAAATCAGTCAATGCAATCTTTAATATTCAGGTTACAGTACCACTCGTCCGAGATCATTCAGATTGTGTTTTCAGAAGCTGTGAACTTGTATGTTCTGTGCAAATTTGGAAGTAATTTATGTGTATACAGTGTTTCTTTGAGAATTCTGTGAATAGAGCTATATTATCAGATACACCTGAATAAAGAGGATCAAGAAAAGACAGCTTTCATCTGCCCAGTGGGGTATTATCAATTCCAGTGAGGAATCCACACAACAGAGTGGAGTCAGAGGAGGAGCCGAGGGGCTGAAGGGAAACAGCTGAGGCTGGCTGTTATAGGCAGAGGTGATGGAAGAGCGAGGCTGGGCGGGATCTCTGTTGATGCAGGAGACTTGGAGCTGGGTGGGACCAGTGGCGACACAGGAGACTTGGAGCTGGGCATGACTAGTGGAGACGGGACACTCAGGGGAATATCCTTTTCCACTTCTTTGTAATAATTCCCAGAGGCCATATGCAACTCACCCTCAGTTTTGGAAATGTGGCCAGGGCGCCATTTCATGCCTTTGTACTTCACTAGCACACCCACTGGTACTGATGATGTTGCCGGCTCTTGCACCTGGTCAGACTCTTCGTCAGGCTCAGGTTCCAGGGCGATGATGGGCTCAGTCTTTGTTTCTGCCGCTGGCAACACAGCAGGCTTGGGCTCTGCGTCTGCGGCGGGCTCAGGCATTTTGTCTGTTAGAGACTTGGGAGGTGGCTGGCTGGGCTCTGGGTCCAGAGTGGGGCTGTTGATGTCCTTCTCAGCAGGGCAAATAGTGAACGGAGATCCGTTGTTCAATGGTACCCCCTCCACAAATACGCCAAAATTTCCCAGAGAACCATCCACAGGCAGACGTGCCCTGGACCGTTTATTCAGGCAGGAATAATTAAAAACACACAGCGAGCGGTCAGGGAAGTTGGTCTAAAAATGTCCTCGTGTGGTCCTTTTAGGCTTTGTTTCTCCTGCTCGAGGCAGAGCAGCTGTACGGCTGGCAAGTCCATTGTGGGAGGGAGGAGGTTCTGTTTTCTGTCATAAGTAGTTAATATGCACAAATCCAAATAGAATAAACAGTTTTTAATAATAAACAGGGAGAATATGAAGGAGAATCACAAAAGCAACTACACCATAACACAAAAAAGATCGAACCAAGAACTGAGAAAACAAAGCACTTAAATACACAAGGAGTGGTAATGAATTGAACAGAAACAGGTGCAGGATTATTCAGAGACTAATGACCAGTGAACACAGGCAAATCAGGAGCAGGGGCAACACAACCAAAACATGATGAAACTAAACAGAAATAAACAACTGTTACAGTAATACATTACACATTTAAGGTAATATAATTTGACTACTTTTTAGGGCTTTTCACACTGTGCTTAACCCCGGATTATCGTTGTTCTAAACACCGCTTTTAACCCAGGGTAAAGGAATGTTTCACACTTGTAATTTAGATGCAGGGTTAGCAACGCTTTTTATCCGGGGTTATGAAACTGTTTTTGCCCCGCATTGAAGTACAGTGTGAAACGGAGCAGTGTTAGAATGTTAAGGCTAGATGCTTAGCAACCGACAACCAATTGCGTGCCTCATATTAACGTGCTTTGGACAGTCATGGAAACACCACATGTTGTCTAAACAGTACTTTCAGCGTTTGAGAGGAAAAAAGTCAAATGGCGACAGAAAACCCGACAACTGCAGTGAAGAGATTCATTTATAGTCTGGAAAGTCCATTAAGGATTAACTTCATTGTGCAGTCAGTCGGTAAATTCTGCACTATATAATATGAGGGTGCGTAATGCTAAAGCATTATGAAACATATCAAGTATCGCGTTCGTCCAATCAGTGACATTGACACCGCAAACATGCAAATAAGGACGTCAACCCAGGGTTTTAGGAATGTACAGTGTGAAATGTCAGTTTATAAATATCCAGGATTAATTATTAACCTGGGTAAAGGAAAAGCAGTGTGATACGCAAAGCAAGAAAACCCAGGATTCTGTTTACCCGGGGTTTGCAATGACCCAGAGTTAACTATTTCAAGTTTGAAAAGCCCTTTTGATTACTTTTAGATTACTTTTGACCTAACTAATTTATCACATTGATTTGAATAGGATAATCTTGTACCATATTGATATAAATACAAAGAGAAAGAAATATATATTCCATTCTTTATCAACAACATGAAGTGCATTAAATATTACATCATGTCAATGTTTCCCAGACTGGGGATTGTGATGAAACTGCAGGGGGTTTGTGAGTTTAATGAAAAGCTATTGATGAAATCATAAAAATTTAAAATTAAAATTAATAAAATGTTTACGTCCAGCGCTTCCAGGTTCTATGTCAGAACGCCGGCTCATCGTTGGCCAGCTCCTGCATCAGCATCACATGCATGCGTCGTGCTGCTCACGTGAACAGCAATGGCCAATACTGGAATACCTGGAAGCGCTGAACATAACCAGCATAGGAGAATGACACAGAAGAGAAGATATTGTTGAATAAAGTCGTTATTTTTGTTTTGTTTTTGCGGACAAAAAATATTCTCATCACTTCATAAAATTAAGGTTGAACCACTGCAGTCATGTGGATTATTTTAAAAATGTCTTTAGTACCTTTCTGGACCTTGAAAGTGGTGATGAAATTCAAAATCAAAAATATCGTAATTTGTGTTCCAAAGATGAACGAAGGTCTTACGGGTTTTGAATGACATGAGGGTGAGTAATTAATGACAGAATTTTCATTTTTGGGTGAACTAACCCTTTATTGTGTGAAAAGCCTTCCACAGGCAATAATACATGATTAAATGACAGGGTTTATCTAAATTTTGGGGTTTGTAATGTTACCAACCTGGGAAGAAGCTTAATTTAGTCCCCACCAGTCATTTGTTGTAGTCCTTAAAAAGCGATTTCTGTAAAAGAAAATATCTCAGTTTGCATTGAATTTTGAGCATGGTAACTTTGCAGATGTTGTTTATGCTCAAACAGCAACATTACACACTAACTAAAGTTTAAAAAGAAGGTGAAATTATAATTAAGAACCCCATTAAAAGTAAAATGATTTCTATGTGGCTTTCAATTTTCAGTTATAGGCATATGACACCACTGTGGCTGGTTCCACAAATCTGGAAGAATGCAGATTCGCGTATGTACAGCTGGCTAATCAGAGGTCTGAAATTTGGGTCTGTATAAAAGGTGTTTATTGTGTTTGAACTTGAGAGCTCTTAGACAAGAGCATCATCTTTGTTGAAAGGAGACATATCCAGCTGCAGACCTGCAGCACCAGCAGTTTCAGAACCGCAGCCACAGAACGGAAGTGAGGGCCGGGGCTTTACAGTCATATTTGACTACCCATACATGTCATTTTCTTTTGTTAAATATGAGTTATTTTTACATGGATTTTGATCGTATCGATGTCTACAATATTTAACAACAATGCTTATAAAGTCACTTTTCTGTTCATAAATATGCATAAGATATCATGATGTACAAAGAGGATTTTTAATTACCATGTTAATGGATAGCTATGATTTGTTAGTCCATAAGGCATGAACTAATTTGTATAAACTGAACAAATACTTTTAACCATATAATTTTGAAAATACATTAATAAATGTGTAACCATAGCTATAGTAAAATGTCTCCCTTGACTGTATGTGATATTATTTCCGTATGTTCATGTTGTGAACTTTTGACAAATAGTATATAAATTTAATGTCAAAATATAGGCCTACATGTATTTAATCATTGCAAATCCTTGAACAAGTGAAACATGCATTTAAGCCAATGAGACATTTAACAACAGAAGGTGTATATGTGAGTGTATGATATTTCTGTCATGATGTTGTGAACGAATTTATATTTATATTAATTGTTTATCTGCTATAGGCAATTGAATCTGTTCATGTCTTTCACATTTTTTTATTAAAGATTTTTTTTTATACATTTCTAAAGATANATCGTGTTATTATTAAATTAATATTAATTAATAAAACTTATTCATTTCGTTTTCAGGGATGAAAAGAAATTAATACGTTTTATTAATTAATATGAAATGCCATGATATGGGCTTATAATTTTTAAGTGTTAAGATGATTATTGTTTGCTTGTTTTTATTTTATTATAAAAATCCTATTTGTTTTCATACAGAGAAACACACGTTTCACTTGTTAAAGGCTTTTTTTTTAAATGGTTATTTTTATTTTACATTAAATAGCCTACGTTACATAATCTAAGTATTATTTGTAACAATTTGAGCATGAAGGAAATAATACGATCATATACAGTCAAATGGGAAACACTTTACATGTTACACATTTATTAATATATGTTTGAATTATTGCAAAAAAACTTGTATAGTTGTAGTATCATTGAAGAAAAAATTAACTAAGTGTTTGTATCCATTAACATTAAATCTTCTCAAACTCTGTGTCGTTAAGTATTATTTGGAACGTGGAGGAAATATAGTCATATATTCAAATGTGAAACACTTTACAACACACATTATTTAATAAAAAAAAAAAAAAAAAAATGGCGTACAGTTGTAGCCTATATCCTCACAGTATAAACTACTGTGTTTGTATCCATTCATTGACATTAAGCATGACCAACAGGCTGTTTTAAATTTTTGCTCTTTGTACATCATGATATCTTATGCATATTATGTGAACAGAAAAATTACTTTATTTAAAAGTATTGTTATTAAAGGATTAGTCCACTTTTAAATAAACTTTTCCTGATAATTTACTCACCCCCGTGTCATCCAAGATGTCAATGTCTTTCTTTCTTCAGTCAGTCGAAAAGAAATTAAAGTTTTTGATGAAAACATTCCAGGATTTTTCTCCTTATAGTAGACTTCAATGGGCACCAAACAGTTGAAGATCAAAATTAGTTTCACTGCAGCTTCAAATTGTTCAACACGATCCCAGATGAGAAATAAGGGTCTTATCTAGTGAAACCATCGCTCATTTTCTGAAAAAAATGGAAAATTATATAAGTTTTAACCATAAATGCTTATCTTGAACTAGCTCTCTTCTTCTTCTCCTCTATTAGAATTCCAGCAGTGTATACGCTGCTAAGCGTAATACTGCCCTCCACAGGCCAAA
>RJVU01055202.1:2291506-2309222 GCA_003731715.1 Anabarilius grahami
TTCAGAAAATGAGTGATGGTTTCACTAGATAAGACCCTTATTTCTCATCTGGGATCGTGTTCAACAATTTGAAGCTGCAGTGAAACTAATTTTGACCTTCAACCGTTTGGTGCCCATTGAAGTCTACTATAAGGAGAAAAATCCTGGAAAATTTCTTTTCGACTGAAGAAAGAAAGACATGGACATCTTGGATGACATGGGGGTGAGTAAATTATCAGGAAAAGTTTATTTAAAAGTGGACTAATCCTTTAAATATTGTAGACATCGATCCGATCCAAATCCATGTAAAAACAACTTATATTTAACAAAAGAAAATGACATGTATGGGTAGCTTTCCTGTAGCTCAGTGGTTAGAGCATGGCACATAGTCATGGGTTCGATCCCAGGGATTGCACATACTCAGATACAAATGTATAGTATAATGCAATGTAAGTCGCTTTGGATAAAAGCGTCTGCCAAATGTATAAATGTAAATGTAAATGTAGCGCAATTATGACTGTTAAGCCCCGCCCCTCACTTCCGTTCTGTGGCTGCGGTTCTTAAACTGTGGTTCTGAAACTGCTGGTGCTGCGGGTCTGCAGCTGGATACTATTGGTTGAAAGTGACGAAAGGAAAGGGTGTGCGGAAAGCCCTTATATGGACATTGTTTGGGTAAGTCACCTTGGCACGCCGTCGCTCATTTAGAATAGCCTACTCCAAACGTTAGAACAAGGTTAAAAACAAATTAATGTGCGGACGCACTTCTTGTGAATTAGGCAGAATTTTTCCGTGAAAAGCTCTCATCTGCAGTGTGTGTGTTTGTGTATAAATAATACACGCAATTATTAGTGAATTGCGTAAACTGCATAGATTTGTTAGGCCTATAGGCCTATATATTGTATAAAGGTTTGATGAACTTTAAGTTTCAAAAATGTGGATTTTTTTCAGACTATTATTTTATATGTCGGACTTTATAGGGTTAAGACATCATGTAATGAAAATAGCAGCATCTACTCATTTGTTCTAAAGAGCGTCCTCTGGTGATAACATTGAAAAGAGGAAGAAGAAGAAGAAGAAAAAAAACTCGCATAACGGTTCTTTCCAGCTCTTGTCATGAGGAAATCAACATCTGTATGTCTGCTCTCCTAGCATGGAAACTGTAACTTGACAGGAATGAACAGACACATGTCATGTATTTGAACTGAAAGAAATGAGATTTTGAGACAGGAAGCCCAACACCGTTTCATCTCTCTGAGACGTGTAGATGATGTTGGATTTCATCTGAATCATTTAGGCTGTAAACGTGTTGTGGTGTATAATATTTTACCAACTGTTAGTTTTATATAATATTTTGTATTTTATTCAAGCTTGGTTTTGGGGCCTGGAAACGCAACAGAACGCTTTGGTCAGTGATGGTTTTTCTACAGGCTTTGGTGCCCTCTTGTGGCTGGTCATTGGCATTGACAATATTATAGTTTAATAATATTAGCCACAAGAGGGCGCCAAAGTATCTTGTGGTGGCGGAGTGAATTGTTTCCCTGTAGATTGTCTAATTATATTATCTTCATTTTTGTTCCGTGAGAAAGTCATTCTGAAATTTACAATTTGCACAAACAGGCCTCCAGACCCTACATGCAATTAAACAATCAATCATTTGCTTTTATGCCCTGTGTTTGCAATATAAACTAAACATAAATTATGCCATAATCTGTTTAACAGTTGTAAAAGTAAGTTTAAAGACCTAGTATTTATGGAATAATTATGGAATAATTTATTAAAGTATTTTCAAAATATATATGAATCTTTTTTAAAGCACTTAATTTAAAAATGAAGTTGGATGATTTATGGTTGTTTTATCAAACTGCCCATAATCATTATGTGCCATAGTGTTACAGAACATTTTTATCTCTACACTGAAATTCATTTGAAAAGGATCCTGTCATCATTTACTCACCTTCATGCTGTTCCATACTTTCTTTCTTCTGAATGTACACAATGTTTTCTGCTCAGTGAAAAAGATTTGTTTAAGCCTGTCAGGCCTGTCCAAAAAAAATAAATAAAATAAATAAATAAATAATCTGACAGCACCATAAGCATAAATGTGTGTGTGTTTGTTTGTTTTTTTGCTGAAAGTCTCATGCTGCAGTTCAGAAATGTTAATGTATCACAACTGGTCACAAGATCCGTGATAAATATGGGTCTGTTCCTCACAAAGCTATTATATGACTTCAGAAGACTTGAAATACAGTGCACAGGTCATTTGAACTACTTTTTTAAAAATACTTTTATTGTGTTTTTCTGTCCTTTTTGGAGCACTTTTTGTTTGGAAAAAGGGGTCAAATAATGCCACTTTTACAAGATGTAAAATAAGTTTCTGATGTCCCTAGAGTGTGTATGTGAAGTTTTAGCTCAAAATACCCCAGATAATTTTTTATAGCATGTTAAATTTGTCACTTTTTTGAGGGTGAGCAAAAACGTTCCGTTTTTGTGTGTCCCTTTAAATGCAAATGAGCTGCTGCTCCCAAGAAGAGGGCGGAGTTTCAAGAGCTTGTGTTAGCAGCTCCCATTAATGTTAGCTCACGCAGACTAAATTAAAATGTCAGAAACTGTTCAGCCTTTTATGTTCAAACCGGAGTCGGACAATGATGGAGAGACTCAAGAAGAAGTGACAACATGTAGAATGCAACAGGAAGTTTCTGAACATTTAGTTGATTAATTTATTTTGCTGATGTGGAGTTAACTATCTTAAAGTCATTGATTAGCATATTCTGTTATGATAATCTATAAATCGCTCGTGTGGGAACTGTTGTAACTACAGAGCCAGAGAATATATATGCTACATGAAGATAGAACATAGTTTAGTTTAATAATGGTTATATGCTGCGTTCACGCCACCTCGTATTTACCGGAATCTTGAGATGACTACACGTGATGTTATATTTGGAGTTGAGGTGCGTTCATGCGGCCTCGTAATTCCTGTAGTTACGAGATTCTAGCTTGTAAAAAGCGTTCACGTCCTCGTAGAGTTCGTAATTACAGCTTGTAAGCTGGGAGTTTTCTGAAAGCTCCCACATGTACCACGTGGCCGCTGTACCACCTGACTGCTGTAGATTCATTTAGGCGTTGATTTTGGTGCCATGGAAACGCATAATTCCCAGTCCAAGGACCAAAAGGACGTGAACAGCTCCGAGGTGGCGTGAACGCAGCACTGTTCACGTCCTTGGACTGGGAATTATTATGCGTTTCCATGGCACCACTATCAACGCCTGTGAATCTACAGCGGTGGTACATGTGGGAGCTTTCAGAAAACTCCCAGCTTACAAGCTGTAATTACAAGCTCTATGAGGACGTGAACGCTTTTTACAAGCTAGAATCTTGTAACTACAGGAATTACGAGGCCGCGTAAACGCACCTTTAACTTACGTTGTCATCTTGCTTTTATGACATGTTATTGGCCTCCCCTTTGTTGCGTGTTCTCGGGCGGGGCCAGGGTTTATGTAAATTTTAGGGTTAGTGATGTCATTAACCCGGGAAGAAGCTCGTTGTAGTCCCTACCAGCCATTTGTTGTAGTCCTTAAACAGAGAATTCTTTAAAAGAAAATATCTCCCTTTGCTTTGAACTTTGAGCGTCATAACTTTGAAGATGTTAAATGCTCTAACACATAGACTAAAAAAAGGGTGTTACTCATTGCATGGCTCGCCAAGCTTTAATTTGTGGCTCGCATGGCAGTAAATAATACTGTGATATGACCTAAAATCAAGCGGCAACCTCCCTCCTTTTCGCGTGAGGCCAATACGGAAGTGGATTAAACTGCAATTCATCGACTGGCCGCTAGGGACAGGCTCCAAAAGAGAGCAGAATCTCATTGAGTCCCATGTTAAAGTGCCTAACTTTACAGCAGAAATAAACATGTTTACAAGTTGCTACAAATTGTGGTTTTTGTCTATACTGATAATTTTGCCCTTCACGACAACTCTGAGGGGGGTGATTTTTTTTTATAACTCATCCGTTTAAATTATATCAAGCCTTAAAGTTCTGCATAATTAAGGGCGTGATCAATTAAGTGACAGGTGGATCGCGCTGCTGTCTGTGAGTCACCTCAGCTAATTCCCTCCGCTGAATTCGGCATCTCTGCCGTGTTTGTGCTTTTTTCAGGATTATATGGTTTGCTGCCTTAATGGTCGAGACAGATGTGCTCGCATGCGGAAGGAAAGGATCGTCGTGGCATTGGCTAAAAGTTTTGTTCGTGAGATTTACTATGACTATGGCTGGAGAATATCCCTCAAGACACCACAAACTCCGACAGCACTGCTTGGATATTATAACAAAAACTGCTGCATTTTGGACGCGGGCTCATTTTTTGGTGAGATATATTATCATATACAGCCTGTATATGATCATATATCTCACAAAAAAATGATACAGCTTTACAACATAAACGCTGCTCAGGTTGCATAATTTCTTGAAGAACGATGATGGAGAGCAGATCATTCAGAAGAAATGTGATGCAAACAATGGATAATATATGAATATTTCATGGATTTAACGCTTTTGTGGACAAAAAGTACTGTTTTTTTTTTGTTTGTTTTTTTGTCAGTGGACACTCATGGACATTTTACCCAAGTGCAACGGATTGGATTCTTTTCACGATCACTATTTCATTATAAAGGTATGAAGTCCCGTTTGATTTTTCGTGTTGTCATGTGCAAACCTGACACAAATTTCAATTACTGGTGCTGGAGCATATCGTAAAAAAGACGCCGTAGATTGACAGTAAACCTTTATAACTTTCTAATGATATAACTTATCTTTATTAACTAATAAAGATAGGTTATATCATTAGAATATTAATATTTTAGATAGTATCTCCTTTGCCTGCGAGGTAGGCGGCGTGGTTTCAGTAACCATGGCACCTCAGTTCAACCACGTCCCGCCTCTTTGCCCATTTTCAGTTATCCGGGAGTGACGTGCGGTGACGCGCAGCTAAGATGGCAGCGGCCTCATTTTCGCCTCAAAAACTGCTCTTCAGAACTCTACGGGTGACGTCACGGACACTACGTGAATATTTTTTTACAGTCTATGCCTAAAATGAGCGGGGCAGACAGAAATCTCCCACAATGGCTCTCTATGAGAGCGCTCTGCAGTTCCATTTTTCACCACAGATTTACGTTGGAAATTTGTGGGGCGCTGTAGAGCTAAGGAGGGCTCCACACACCCTCCGAGAGACCGCCTGCCCACGAATACATGCCTGCCGAATCCATCCGCTACATTTTAATATATCCTGGTCAATTTACGACTTAAAATAGTCTACTCTAGAAAATCCGAAAAATTGTCAACCAAGAACACTATAAAGAGGAAACAGAGAAACCGCCTCACCAATTAACATCTTGCATGCCTCACAAGGATTGCTGCATCAACAAGCTACAAATCTTTCTTTCACTCATCCCAGCATTAAGGTAATCCTGCTTTTTTGTCATTAAGGGAAATCATCTCGTCTCAATTACAAATTTGACTGGTAAATGATAAAGAACGATTGTTTCCACCTTTTGTATTTTTGCTTTGCATATTATGTTCAGGAATGACAGATTGATAAGCAGATATGCTAACACATGAAGAAATACTATAGTCATTTATAAAGTAAAGTACTTGAATTAATTTGTTGTGGTGATATAACAACTATAGTGATATAAACAATTACTTTACCCAATAGTTTTCTTTAATCTATGGGGTATATTATACCACAATACACTACTGTAGTAAAAACTAAAGTATACTACAGTATTTATTACAGTTTATCAGTTCCCAATAGTTAATACTACAGTATGCAGTAGCATTCATTAACAAAGTGTTGTAAATACTATATACAGTATACTACAATTTACTATAGTATGGTTCAAAAACACTATAGTATTTACTATAAATTAGTATAGTATTTTTTCATGTACTGGATGTAACTTTTGGTACTTTGCAGTAAAAGAGGCTCTCCTATTGACTTTGTCCTATATCAGTGTGGCTCTCATGAAAAAAATAGTGAAGACCACTGCTCTTACAGCAACGTTACACACTAACTAAAGTTAAAAAAGTGAAATCATAATAAACCACCCCTTTAACTAAAACAAAACAAAAAAACATTAGTTGCCAAGACAACATTTCTTATTTCTCAGAGTTGAAGACAGTCAACGAATACCTTAAACAAATAGCAGCCACCTTTTACAGTTTCTCCTGAACCAAAACAACAAGATTATTCTGCGTTCATGCCATGTTGTAACTACCGTTATTAAAGGGTTAGTTCACCCAAAAATGAAAAGTCTGTCATACATACTTACCCTCATGTCGTTCCACACCTAAATTGTCATATACAATATGCTAGTGCAAGTATATAGCCTAACAATTAGTTCAAACTTTGACCTGTGGAGGGCAGTAATACACTTAGCAGTGTCTACACTGCCAGAATTCTAATAAGAGAAGAAGAAGAATAAGAGCGCTAGTTCAAGATGAGCATTTATGGTTAAAACGTATATAATTTTAAATCTTTTTTAGAAAATGAGCGATGGTTTCTCTAGATAAGACCCTTATTCCTCATCTGGGATCGTGTAGAACGCTTTGAAGCTGCAATGAAACCGTAATTTTGATCTTCAACCATTTGGAGGCCATTGAAGTCCACTATATGGAGAAAAATCCTTAATTTCTTTTCGACTGAAGAGAGAAGGACATGGACATCTTGGATGACATGGGGGTGAGTAAATTATCAGAACATTTTAATTTGAAAGTGAACTAATCCTTTAATCTTCTAACTCCTGACTGCTTTGTCGGACAAAATGGCGGATTCGGCATTATGATTGGTTAGATCGCTTGTCAATCAAACGGAACCTTTTAGAGCACTTCATGCTTCCTTCTGCTGACAAGCTTTATGGAGACGCTGATTTCATTTTCCAGCAGGACTTGGCACCTGCCCACACTGAATTGGCTGAATTGGAATGTCCCAAGCCCTTGATCACTTGGAATCCGCTATGGAGTTGATTTATTATTAATTTTTTTTCCCTTACGAAATTGTTTAATGCAGCATTCTATATGTACATAGGTGTGTTTGGGTTGTTTTAAATATTAATAATAATAATAATATATCATAGAGTGCGTTTTTAAAAGTGGAGTGGAACGCAGCCTTGGAACTTAAGCCGCAGTCACACTAGACCGCATGCAAAATTTCTTCGGACAATGCATGTCCTCTTTAAAATCCCCTTGTTCTTGTTTCTCCACTTTCCCTTTTCAGCTTATAAGCATATGTAAATATTCAGTAAAACTTAATTTGGTAACACTTTATTCTACAGTTGCCTTGCTACATATACTTACTATAGTAATAACAGTAAATTATGCATAATTACAAGTAAACTAAACCCTAACCCTAATTATATAGTATATGTTGTACAAGTTTTCCTTGTCTAGCATTTGTTGTTTGCTGTGGTTCATATTGGTCAGGCAGAAATGTAACTGCCCTTATTACATGTTGTGATGATTTTGATGGTGAGAGAGGAACTATAGCCATGAAACAACTACTTTAGGACATATTATTACTATCTCATTGTGCATATACACAGACATGTACTCTTGTTGTTGTGAATTTTGTGCCGCAGTGGTGCAGTGACTGCAGTGATGGGCATCTCTCTGAGCCATGGAAATATTACTGCAGAACATTTTTCTTTACTCTTGTAAATGAGAAGCGGATCGGACAGCCTTGCTAAGACCGTGTTCTCAGTTGCTGAAGTGGAAAACACAGCGCTATATTGAGTTATAATATCATATACAACAGACTGTACTCGCTCATATGCGCACAAGTCATTGGGTCGGAGCGCCGCGGCGTGTTCTCGGTCCATGTTTGTAATTGCGTGTGTCAACAGCAGTCACCTGCCACACCGTGTCCCTCAACTTTGCCTTGAATTTCCGTGGAGACAGTGCTGTCGCTCCTGCCCTCGGGTCGTGACATTTGCATTTGGTAAGCATCCAAGAGGCTGCGTTCATGTCGCAAGAGGACGAATGTGGAAAAAAAAGCCCCCCTCCGTCCCTCTCCCGACGCCTTAGGAATTAAAACGGAAGAAATGCAATTTAAAGACATGAAGTAAACAATCACCTTACACTTGTTTCAAGCATGGACACAATTTCCCGGGCCTTGTCCAATTCCGTCGTAGCCCGGGGCGCCGTGTGTTTTTTTTTTACATGTGGTTCTACACCACTGATTAGAATGGTAATGCAGTAGCAGAATCAATCCCTATGACATTTCACACAATCAAACATTGTGTATTGTATACTGCAGCACTTCTGTTTCCCTCTCAGAAACAAACTCGAAAAGTCTCTCTTTGCAAATCAAATGCATTGCAACACAATTACAAGAGACGGGAGACAATTACCACTTGTCCAACACAGCAAGCATTGTCTCAGAGATGCTGTATTTGCCATGCTTGTCTTATAAATTAAAGTCTAAATTTAGCTGTGTTTTATTATCTATAGTTTAATAATAAAAGCAATAGTTTCATAAAGAAAGACAATACGAACTTTTAGGCCTAACTGTGCTACTGCATTACAGAAAAGGACAAGCAATTAAATGTCACTTTGTGAGTAAGGTACAAAAACCTTTTGCCAAGGAGTGAGTTTAAATGGATTGTGCATTTTGGAGTAAATTCTCATAACTACATTTGCAAAGATGTACTATTGTCGTACCGTGGTATCAGATGGTCATGCCATGTTTGAAATCTTTACAGAAAAATACTGTAAAAATTCTACAATAAAAACATGTTAATTGGTTAACAGTAAGTTCCCTTACAATATATGGTGAGAGTCTGTAAATGGTTTAACATCATTAAACTGTAAAATACTGCCAAGTTTATGGTTTTTGCAAGTACAAACTATGAATTTATAATTTATGGTAAAAAAAAACCCCAAAACAAGGTAAAAGGACATTCCCAGAAGTCCCTGCATTACAAATCACATTTAAAAAAATAATAATTTTGTTTCTTCTTATTTGTGTTATCGGTAATGCACATTAAAGTTTTTTTGTGTCACATTTTATGTTAGTTAGGGTACGTTTACACGACAATAATGTACTAAAAACAAAAAAGTTTTTCCTTTGCTTTTTTCACGTACAGATGACAACGTTGTCAAAATGATCCCCATTCACACGGATCCACGTAAACGATTAAAAACGCTGTATGCAATGTTGGCAATGTCACTTTATAAAGAAACACTATGCGCCTATAGACTGAACACATAATGTGCATGATGTCACCGTTTTCACAAATTTGTGTTTTTGTAGTTTACAAAGATAGGATAATGTTTTGAAAAGTTTGCATTTTCAGGCACCCAAAATGCCGTTGTCATGTAAATGAACAGCCAAAACGCATACAAACTTTTATGTTTTTGTTGAAAATGGTGTCATGTAAATGGCCCCTTAATGTTTATTACATTATTTTAGTGTCAAGTGTGTTAGCCTGACAGTGTTTTGTATTTGTGTGCAACTTCTATATACGAGTATTAGTCATGTTTTATGAACAGTTACGATGAACTCTGATTCATCATGTGGCTTTCTATTGTGCCACCTGTATTATTTTGGTTGTTATTGGTACATTTTAAGGTAAAAATGCATATTTTGGTAGTTAAAGTAGGTATATACACGTTAGATCACTTAATGAAATATGTGGTTATAAGTTGTAAAATATATACAGGCATCCTGTAAAACTGAAAACATTGTCACAATATTTTTTATGGTGAATTTCTGGCAATAATTTCTCGCAATTCAGAGGTTATATCTAAACTGTCAATTGCAAGAAAAAAGTCAATTTGTATGATAAAAAGTTGCAATTAACTTTTTTTTTTTTTTTGTGGTGGAAACATGCTTCCATAGAAATGTGTGGTCAGGAAAAAAAGATTCAAACAAGAATCTGCCAACAGAACAATAAAACTAATTTACTAAGCGTGTGTACGCATTAATTTGTGAGTGAAATCTGTTTTCTCAAGCAAATCATGATTCACCATAACGTTCATTCTAAAATTGATGCAAAATTTAAAAAAAAAGAAAGAAAAAGTTGGAATAACTTAAACCACACGTACCAAAAATTAATATAATACTTTATTATAATTGTGATATAAATTTATACATGGATTTTTCATCTTAAATATATTTTATAATAAACAATGAAAGCTGTGTTTATAGAGGTTTCTCTGTTTGACAATGCAAATACTCGTATGTTCAGCTGGCTAATGAGAGCACTGCAATCTGAGTCTGTTTTAAAGGTATTGATTGTGTTTGAACTGGCATTGCTTGAGGATCTTACTTTAGAGAGTGTCATGTGTTTGCCAAGAGTGACGAAAGGCTGTATGCAGTCACTTCTTAATATGCCAAATTTGAACAAGGTTTAGAACATATTCATGTGTGCATATACAGGTGCATCTCAATAAATTAGAAGTCTTAGAAAAGTTCATTTATTTCAGTAATTCAACTCAAATTGTGGAACTCGTGTATTAAATAAATTCAATGCACACAGACTGAAGTACTTTAAGTCTTTGGTTCTTTTAATTGTGATGATTTTGGCTCACATTTAACAAAAACCCACCAATTCACTATCCCAATAAATTAGAATACTTCATAAGATCAATAAAAAAACAGGATATTTTAAACAGAAATGTCAGGCTTCTGAAAAGTATGTTCATTTCTATGCACTCAATACTTGGTTGGGCCTCCTTTTGCATGAATTACTGTATCAATGCGGCGTGGCATGGAGGCAATCAGCCTATGGCACTGCTCAGGTGTAATGGAAGCCAAGGTTGCTTTGATAGCGGCCCTCAGGTCATCTGCATTGTTGGGTCTGGTGTCTCTCATCTTCCTCTTGACAGTACCCCATAGATTCTCTATGGGGTTCAGGTCTGGTGAGTTTGATGGCCAATCAAGCACAGTGACACCATGGTCATTGAACCAGCTTTTGGTACCTTTGGCAGTGTGGGCAGGTGCCAAGTCCTGCTGGAAAATGAAATCAGCATCTCCATAAAGCTTGTCAGCAGAAGGAAGCATGAAGTGCTCTAAAATTTCCTGGTAGATAGCTGCGTTGACTGTGGACTTCAGAAAACACAGTGGACCAACACCAGCAGATGACATGGCAGCCCAAATCATCACTGACTGTGGAAACTTCACACTGGACTTCAAGCAACATGGTTTCTGTGCCTCTCCACTCTTCCTCCAGACTCTGGGACCTTGATTTCCAAATGAAATGCAAAATTTACTTTCATCTGAAAAGAGGACTTTGGACCACTGAGCAACAGTCCATTTCTTTTTCTCCTTAGCCCAGGTAAGATGCTTCTGATGTTGTCTTTGGTTCAGAAGTGGCTTGGTACGTGGAATGTGACAGTTGTAGCCCGTTTCCTGAAGACGTCTGTGTGCAGTGGCTCTTGATGCACTGACTCCAGCTTCAATCCACTCCTTTTGAAGCTCTCCTAAGTTCTTAAATCGGCTTCGCCTGACAATCTTCTCAAGCCTGTGGTCATTCCTTTCACTTGTACACCTTTTCCTACCACACTTTTTTCTTCCAGTCAACTTTCCATGAATATGCTTTGGCACAGCACTCTGCGAACAGCCAGCTCTTTCAGCAATGACCCTCTGTGGCTTACCCTCATTGTAGAGGGTCTTGATGATCGTCTTCAGAATGGTAATTTAATAGAACTTGAAATTAAACCTTCTAATAATTTGAGATTCTGATTTTTTTATTTTGATGAGCAGCAAGCTGTAATCAAAATGAAAACAAAAAAGTCTGGAAATATTTTACTTTGTCTAATAAATCTAGAATGTATTTAAGTTTTACTTTTTGAATTAAATTACAGAAAAAAACAACTTTTTCGGGATATTCTAATTTATTGAGATGCACCTGTACATGTGATGTGAATGATCCTCTTGTCTCCTCACCTGCACTCACTTCCCTTGTCAGCTCCCCATCAGCACTCATCATCTACACCTGGACTTTCTCCTCAGCACTCCCATATGGACTCACTCCCTTCACTCCTTGTCTGTTCTTAAATGTTATATTGTAGTGTTTGGATGTTGTCTCTCTCCGTTGTGTTACTCCTTCGTGTAAATAAATACCCTTTGTTTGTGGAAGTCCGTTAACGCCTCTTCTCTGCAACACCAGCACGTAACAGGTGGCTAAGTAGTATGAATTTGTATGACCTCACTCGTACGAATTTGTAAGTTTTTTGCTAACGGAGTGTCTATTTACACTTAGAGTAAATATCGTCCCTTGTTGGCAAACGTTATTTACACTAGCTCCACCCACCAATGTCTGGTTGGGCCACTCAAGTTTGAAAAAAGACGCATGAAATCCAGTGTCTTTAGTTGCGCAACAGTAGCGAATAAGGCTCGCAGACCTGGCTCTTAATGCAATCAACACCGGTTCGAATCCGCCTTTTGCCGAGCTTGCATTTATTTTAAATTTATTTTCAATTATTTGCATTTAGTGCAAATAGCCACTGCCTTTTTGTTAAATCATACGTATTTTATGAGTTGCCAAATTCGTATGAATGACCTACCCCTAACCCCGCCCCTAAACCTATCTGTCACTGGGGTTTAGACAAATCGTATGAATTTGTATGAATTAGCCATCTCGTAAAATATTGTTCGTGAGATAGCGTTGGATTTTTGTAAGAAGTTCTCCTGTGCATACAAAATAATCAATGCAGTTAATAGTGAATGAGAGCCAATTAATCAACCAATGGAAAGATTTTTTCAATAAAAGATGGATTAAAATAATACATTTTAGATTCTTCAGTTTCAAATATTTACCTCTCACATGATCATACGTTTAAAAAAAATTGGGACAGCATTGTTTGATTTTTATTACAATATTCAATTCAATTTTATCTAATATTTATAATAGACCAACAAATGACACATTACACACGATATGGCACATTAAATTGCAGAAGTGCACTAGGTATTGCCGTTGTATCCACAATTCTAATTAGTACCTAGGTACTTTTTACTACATTTTTTTATTAGTGTATTGGTTTTATAAATCCACTGATCCAATAACTCCCCTTCATTGATATCATAAATACACAAAGAATAAGAGAAACAGAAGTTCCAGTCTGTTGGGATGTTTGAGAGCTGTATTTTCTGATATATTTCTGCTTCAGCGGCATTATTCTGAAGCCGCAGGCCACAGTGGAGCACTACTGACAGAAGGACTGATGTTGTTTCACAACAGAATGTTTTTACCAGCTGCAGCTGGATGTCAATCAAACACGGCCGTGTTCCCAACATATCCAAACACAAATATGAACATGCATTAGCTGCAAGAAATGCAGCCTCGAGGGTGCATGTTGAATGGCATGTGTTTCCTGCTTTTGTGTAGTAGTTTCACACATAATGTGTGTTAACAAATAATGTTCTCACACAATAAAGTTGAGATGGGAAAAATGTAGATGTACAAAACAAACTAAAAATCTAATTGAATGTAGAAGTGAAGTGTGTCACTTTCTGATGTTAAAATACCTTCTCTTATACAAACACTGTAATATCACTCTAAAGCTGCAGGGAAATGAGGAGTGACATACAGAGTGTGTATAAATCGGGCAGTGGTTCAAACTTGTACTTGCCCTGCCAAAATTTCAATCATGACAACTCTCGGAATAGTTTTAGCATGTTATTGAATGTGACAATGCTAAAGAGTTAGCTCACCCAAAAATGAAAATTCTGTCATCATTTACTCACCCTCATGTTGTTCCAAATCCGTAAGACCTTCCCCTATCTTCGAAACACAAATTAAGATATTTTGGTAACATTTTACAATAAGGTTCATTAGTTAAACATTAGTTAATGTATTAACTAACATGAACTAATCATGAGCAATACATTTGTTACTGTATTTACTAATCTTTGTTAATGTTAGTTAATGAAAATACAGTTCATTGTTTGTTCGTGTTAGTTCACAGTGCATTAACTAATGTTAACAAGATTTTAATAATGTATTAGTAAATGGGTAACACTTATCCTTCATTAATGAATAACTACACAGGAACAAATGAGTAATGCATTATTAACACTATAGTAACTACTATTAACTATCAAGAAACTCTGATTAATGAATTAGTAAATAATAGCGCTCAGTTGAATGTGGTAGGTCACTATTAGCTAATCAGAAACTACTGTTTTTTTCATACCTCCCAGAGAACTACTAAGAACTACTATATACAGGTTCATAAAGTGAATAATGCATAATGTATAATTAATTATAAAGTGAAGATCATGGTAACCTACTAGTAATGACTGAAGTATTACCAAATCCTTCAGAAGGAATTACTAATTATTTCGATCAGTATTCTAAAGTGAAAAACATGATAACTCTCTAGTAACTACTGAAGTCATTGTAAACTTTTGAGGTTTTGAGGTTTAATGCATTACTCGTTTGTTCTTGTGTAGTTATTAATTAATGAAGGATCAGTTTTCTAAAGTGTTACCAGTAAGGGTTGAAATTAACATTAACAAAGGTTAATTAAATGCTGTAAAAGTGCAGTTCATTATTAGTTAATGTTTACTAATGTAGTTAACTAATGTTAACTAATGAACCTTATTGTAAAGTGTTACTGATATTTTTAATGAAATCTGAGAGATTTCTGTCCCTCCATTGACAGACTATGCAACTACCACTTCAAACATTTACAAAGATATTGTAAAACTAATCTATATGAATTGAGCAGTTTAGTCCAAATGTTCTGAAGAGACTGGATCACTTTATATGATGAACAGATTGAATTTAGGCTTTTAGTCACATATAAACCTTAAAGGGATAGTTCACCCAAAAATGAAAATTTGATGTTTATCTGCTTACCCCCAGCGCATCCAAGATGTAGGTGACTTTGTTTCTTCAGTAGAACACAAATGATGATTTTTAACTGCAACCGTTGCCGTCTGTCAGTCAAATAATGCGAGTGAATGGGAACTCTAACAATAAGAGTCGAAAAAACTTGCATAGACAAATCCAAATTAAACCCTGCGGCTCGTGACGAAACATTGATGTCCTAAGACACGAAATGATCGGTTTGTGCGAGAAACCGAACTGTATTTATATAATTTTTTACCTCTAAAACACCACTGTGTCCAACTGCGTTCAGCACTCGGTTAGTGAGGTCTGATCGCACTCTGACAACGGCAGTGATGTCTCGCCCTTATTGAAGTATAAGCGCGAGACATAAAAGCGACCTCATATAAAGCGATCGAGTCTCTTCAGAAAATTTGGACTAAACCACTCAATTCATATGGATTAGTTTTACAATCTCTTTATGAACTTCTTGAAGTGTCAAAGTGGTAGCATGGACTGTCAATGGAGGGACAGAAATCTCTCAGATGTCATTAAAACATCTTCATTTGTGTTCCGAAGATGAACGAAAGTCTTACGAGTTTGGAATGACATGAGGATGAGTAAATTATGTCAGAATTTTCATTTTTGGGTGAACTAACCCTTTAATGCATTTGGTCTTGGCAAACTAGGGCCCTATTTTAACGATATAAGCACATGGCGCAGGTGCACTTAGGGCATGTCCGAATCCTATTTTGCTAGTTTAACAAAATGGTCGGCGTGGTCCAAAATGGTTGTACCTACTCTTTTAATGAGTCATGGGTGTGTTTTGGGCGTAACGTGCAATAAACCAATCAGAGTCTCATCTCCCATCCCCTTTAAAAGCCAGTTGCACTTGCACCATGGCGGGTTCACTATTTACCTGGAGGAATTTGCAAGCGGAAAGACTAAATGCTTCAGGAATCCTTTTATTTTTAATATTTAAAAATGTGTGCTGCTGCACGTCCCTGTGTGTAACAAGGAGATTGTACATGCGTTGTGCTCTCACCTATAGGCGCATATTACTAATGCGCCCTTTAAATAACAAAAAAATACTGCACCATTGACTTAAGACCAGGTTATTTTGCTGGTCAATGGCGCAGCCATTTTCAGTTGCCTCAAAATAGCAACACGGCAACAATGCGCCTGAACACACCTCATTTTCAGACCAGCATGCCCATGGACGAACAGATGGGCACGAGTGTATTTGCTGTTTAAACAGTGTGTTGATGGATGGATATGAAAATGATATCTGCGTCGGGCTGAAACTAGCAAAAAAACACTTACATTGTGCCTGGCGTCGCAGTGCACTGAGTATATGATAGGGACCAAGATGTGCTACGCTGCTGCTGCAGAGCAAGTATGGACTTGCTACTGATAGACACACTGCTGTGTGCATGTAAGATATGCTGCTGCATAAATAGACATGCATTAATAGCAGACGCAGGCAGGTGGAGCTGGGGGAGGTGGAGGGTTTCAGAAGAATTCTGCAGGGCTGAATTCTGTGTGCTGCAGGACTAGCTTACAGCAAACAATGAACCAGACTTAAATGTTGAGCAAGCAATCTCATTGACTGCAGAATCAGCTTGTTCCATGCAGTAATGATGTGATTGCTTGCAGATTGCATGTAATGATAGGTTCTTTACATGCAATTGGCAAACAATCGCATCATTATTTTAATAATTAAAGACCCCCTGTGGTGAAAATCAAGTTTTTAATGTTGTTTATATGTCTATGTAGTGTTTTTAATATGCTTTAAGACAAACCATGTGCAAATTCATAAGTCAGCACCATTGCTGAGTATTTTATGTTTGAAACTGCAGTAAACCAAAGACAGTCTAAAACCCGCGGTTTGAAATCGTGGGTGTTTGTGACGTCATTGTAACCAATCACAACAACGTGCCAGCGGGCTTTAGCATATCATTAACTATGACTGTTCTGAATCAGGAAAGTCTTGAGAGAAGCCAGGTTATCCCGGTATATATTCTGTTGATATGAAAAATTATGTAGATTTAGCAATATAGCGAGTCTATTACGATGTTATGATGAACTATAAGCCTTTCTCCGCTGACGTTCTGAGTTGTTCAAAGCGTTTCTAAGGATACTGATTGTTATAAGGCAGCTGTCTGACTCGGAGATGAAGAACAGGAACTGTGTGTGTAACATTAGCAACACATGTTTGATAGCTGTTTGATAGTCAAGCAAAAGGCTAATTATATTAATTCATATTAATTAATGACAGAACTGTCGCAAGGGCTGTGCCATGTGCGAACGCATAGGGGCTCGCGCCAAAGTAAAGTGACAGCTGACTTGAAGAAAGGTAAAAAAGTTCATGTTTTTGTCCTTCAAAATATTTTAATACTATAAAACATATCTAAAACAATACTGCTCAGAGCGTGTGCATGTGACCGTGATTCGTGTGCATACAGGTCCTGGTCATATAATTAGAATATCATCAAAAAGTTGATTTATTTCACTAATTCCATTCAAAAAGTGAAACTTGTATATTATATTCATTCATTACACACAGACTGATATATTTCAAATGTTTATTTCTTTTCATTTTGATGATTATAACTGACAACTAAGGAAAATCCCAAATTCAGTATCTCAGAAAATTAGAATATTACTTAAGACCAATACAAAGAAAGGATTTTTAGAAATCTTGGCCAACTGAAAAGTATGAACATGAAAAGTATGAGCATGTACAGCACTCAATACTTAGTTGGGGCTCCTTTTGCCTGAATTACTGCAGCAATGCGGCGTGGCATGGAGTCGATCAGTCTGTGGCACTGCTCAGGTGTTATGAGAGCCCAGGTTGCTCTGATAGTGGCCTTCAGCTCTTCTGCATTGTTGGGTCTGGCATATC
>RJVU01055202.1:2309535-2370295 GCA_003731715.1 Anabarilius grahami
CGCCGCCATTTTGATAGTGGCCTTCAGCTCTTCTGCATTGTTGGGTCTGGCATATCGCATTTTTCTCTTCACAATACCCCATAGATATTCTATGGGGTTCAGGTCAGGAGAGTTTGCTGGCCAATTAAGAACAGGGATACCATGGTCCTTAAACCAGGTACTGGTAGCTTTGGCACTGTGTGCAGGTGCCAAGTCCTGTTGGAAAATGAAATCTGCATCTCCATAAAGTTGGTCAGCAGCAGGAAGCATGAAGTGCTCTAAAACTGCCTGGTATACGGCTGCGTTGACCTTGGACCTCAGAAAACACAGTGGACCAACACCAGCAGATGACATGGCACCCCAAACCATCACTGACTGTGGAAACTTTACACTGGACCTCAAGCAACGTGGATTGTGTGCCTCTCCTCTCTTCCTCCAGACTCTGGGACCCTGATTTCCAAAGGAAATGCAAAATTTACTTTCATCAGAGAACATAACTTTGGACCACTCAACAGCAGTCCAGTCCTTTTTGTCTTTAGCGCGGGCGAGATGCTTCTGACGCTGTCTGTTGTTCAAGAGTGGCTTGACACAAGGAATGCGACAGCTGAAACCCATGTCTTGCATACATCTGTGCGTAGTGGTTCTTGAAGCACTGACTCCAGCTGCAGTCCACTCTTTGTGAATCTCCCCCACATTTTTGAATGGGTTTTGTTTCACAATCCTCTCCAGGGTGCGGTTATCCCTATTGCTTGTACACTTTTTTCTACCACATCTTTTCCTTCCCTTCACCTCTCTATTAATGTGCTTGAACACAGAGCTCTCTGAACAGCCAGCCTCTTTTGCAATGACCTTTTGTGTCTTGCCCTCCTTGTGCAAGGTGTCAATGGTCGTCTTTTGGACAATTGTCAAGTCAGCAGTCTTCCCCATGATTGTGTAGCCTACAGAACTAGACTGAGAGACCATTTAAAAGCCTTTGCAGGTGTTTTGAGTTAATTAGCTGATTAGAGTGTGGCAGATAGAGATACTGAATTTGGGATTTTTCTTAGTTGTCAGTTATAATCATCAAAATTAAAAGAAATAAACATTTGAAATATATCAGTCTGTGTGTAATGAATGAATATAATATACAAGTTTCACTTTTTGAATGGAATTAGTGAAATAAATCAACTTTTTGATGATATTCTAATTATATGACCAGCACCTGTATGTCAGTCAGTGTGGAATCGCACGTCAAGTTCTGAGAGAACTATTCAGTCCATTCTAAATTCTGATTTTGGCCGCCTCTGGAATGGATCAAACCATAGATATTAGCCTACCTGATAACTTCAAGTAAATATCCTGGAAATCCACCCTCATTCAAGGATGTGCATTTATTTCATGTACGAAGAAGGCACGGGTGCCTGCAGGAATTTTTTTAAAATCTGAAAATTCCAAAAAACAAACGCAAATTGTCAAACATCCATTTGACGCACGTTCACAGAGGAAAACGGCTGCTTGTTATCTCGATACTGTCTGCTTTACTGAGAAATCGCTTCAGGTGATTCAGTGAGAGAGCAGTCCATACAAATGCAAGTGGATTCAGACCGTTTTGCAAAGGCGTTTTACCAATTCATAATTTAAGCGTCACAATTTAAGCGTTTTTTTTTTCACTTGAATTTTAAAAAAAAATGTCATTTTGGTGATTAAAGATGAGTTTTAAAGGATAAAATAATTGACTACAGGGGGACTTTAATAACAATTTATATATATTGTTATTATTATTATTATTATTATTAATAAAATCTGACATTAACACCTAACATGTTTTCACGGTTCTGATTCTGATGAATATTTTCTGTTTAATGTGGTAACATAGATTCTGACTGTGTTCATTATTTTTAATGTTTTAGCCTATTCTTAGTTATCATCATAAGCTCATATTACTTGGGCTCCATGAAGCAAGAGAGAGTATTCAACAGAGGATGGTCTGCACGTAATATCAAACATTTTCTGCTTTTGACACCCTCATCAGGATCAAGCTCATGTCTTTTACTTCCATTTCATGAGAAGCATCTGAGGATGAGACTGTTTAAACATTTATCTGCAGTCTTTTAAAGATTGAAGTAATCCAAGCATGGGTCTCATCAGTGACAGGTGCTCTGCGTTTCAAACAGACCCCCTAAAAACTAGCTCCTGGCTTTGAAACTCAGTCTGTGCTGCTGCGATACATGTGATGGAGGGCGGTTCAGTAACCAGAGCCACGATGTTACAGTTGCAAGGCTGTTGTTGGACAAGAGAGATCTTTGTGGTGAACACAAGTGGTTGGCTGTGCTGTGACATACCCGTCTGTCAGCCCAATCCTGCCTCCAAAACACCTGCGCTGTGTAATTTTAACCTGCTTAGAAATGGCAAAGCGAGTCTGACAGATAAAAGGGACAGCAGGTCTCTCGAAGGCCTCACAGGTGTCATGGAGAAACATCTCGTCTGAGGTCGGCTGTGTGTCAGTGTTGTGTGTGTCTCTTAGGTCCGTGCTTCAGTTTTTGTGATGTGGTATCCTGTTTTTTTTTTTTCATTCACTGTTTCTTCTGACAGTTCAAAACAGGGGATACTGCAAAAGCTTTTGACAAACACTTGACCGAGATATCAGATCTTTTTATCTAGAACATAGATACTATTTGGTGCTATTTTCAAAGAAAGAAAACAAATACTGTGTGATTGTGATGACGGGTGCTAAGGTGACATCATCACTACTATGATAGCGGGAGCATGTGAAGTCTTTACAAACAACTGTCTTATGTTTCTTTACATTTGTTATTTATGGTTTTGTAATTCTGGTGCAGTTTTTTTAAGGGCTTAAAGGATTAGTTCAAGGATTAGTTAGATTAAAAAATATCCTGACGCATCCCGGCTTTATAATGGCAGTGAACGTGACCAACGAGTATGAATCTGAAGAATCCACCATAAACGTACTCCACGTGGCTGCGGGGGGTTAATAAAGGCCTTCTTAAGTGAAACAATGCGTTGCGTCAGTTATGCTTTTTTTGTAAGTTGAATACGGAAGTGGACTTGGCTTAAGCGTTTTGAAGTACACTTTTGCAGAAGCTAGATATTTTACATTATAACTTGTTATATGGATTTAAAATACGGATAATTTTCTTACACAAACGCATTGTGTTCATCAAAAAGAAGAAAGTCATATATACCTAGGATGGCTTGAGGGTGAGCAAATCCTGGGGTGATTTTCATTTTAAAGTGAACTAATCCTTTAAGATACAATTATGTTTGATCTGGTTCATTATCCTTTAACATTCATTCATAATACAGTGTAAGACGTCATGCGGTCTGTGTTGATTGCAGATAGGTGCACATAACAGTGGTCATTGCAACGCGCTATGTCTACCACAGTCTACCACTATTTATACTACAAAACGTCATAGAATAGTGCATAAGTTAGTGATGGGCACTTTCGAAACACTAGTTTTGTCCCAAATGACACACTATACACTATGCACTTATACACTATGTACTTATCCATGTAGTGTATGAATGTTATAAGGTTATTTTGTCATTCAGCATTAAAGTCTAATAGCCCCTCCCCCTCCACTACGTAATTAAAACTGCGACAGTTGAGGGCATAAAATGTCCAACATTCCACACATCGTTTTTCCATTAATTTAGTGCATCATCGGGTAAAGTGACTTTTTCTTTTTGCAATTTTCTGTGTGAACGCACTACGCCCAATATTTATACTTAAAAACGTCATAGAATAGTGCATAAGTACGTAATTGGGACACACCTACTGCGTCATGAAGCTTCGAAACCTTTACGAATCTTTTCGAATCAGTGGTCCGGAGCGCATATCAAATGTTCGAGATGCATCAGCGCTGCGCAGACCGATTGGCATGTGACATCAAAGTACCGCAAGAGCGGTTGGAGAGCATATGACACTTTATGCTTTTGAATCTCTCTTGCGGTACTTTGATGCCACCGAACCATTGAACAAATGTCTACGGTTTTTACCTGATCTCTGATCAGTTTTATACATTTGTAGACATTTTAATGAGACATTAGTATAATTAAAATGATAGTTGTTAATAGTAGGTAATAGTCTCTTATTGACCTGTTTAGCTGAGCCATCCATGGAACAAAAAAACAAAACAGACACAAAAAAGACACTTGATATTTAATCTTATTAGATGTTAATTACATTTGATAGATTTTACTTTCAATAAAAAATTTGCAATGGGTTTGTAAAAGGTGTTTTTATATATATTTGGCCTGAGTTTTTGTTGTATTTACACAGTTCTGACTAGCAGGTGTCACCAGCTTGTGGTGTTTCAAATGCTTTGAAACAGTGAATCATTTTGCAAAGCAATTGGTTCAGTTTCTCCAAGCACTAGCATAAAGTATGCGAATTGCACCAACAGAGTTAAAGTCGCCATGAAACTGAAGTCTTTTCTTCCCTACTGTGACGTATATCTGAATGAAACGGCTTCTGGAACAAAACAAAAAAATGTTGGACAGGACTTGTCCATGGGGAATTCATTGGATGGTTGAAGTTTGCAATTTGGTCGATCTCATATGAGTGACAGGTTGTCCTGCCCTCGTGCCAGTAAACATGCCATCAGAGAAGGGATGAGGCTGCAAGAGAGAGGGAAAGTTATTTAGATTACGAGGCACATGAATTTAAAAAAAATGATGTGCACTGATAAATTATTTTTAACAAATACTGCAATATTCCATAAAAAAAACAAAACAAGAATTGACCATTTTTGGTACACATACCTTTCAAAAGAGACCAAAACCATGCATATACTCCAAATGGTTCAAGAACAGCATGCAATTTACTTTTGGCATGCCTTTTCTAGGCGTTTTAGGCAAATTTTACAGGAATGCTAAGGGGTTAATGGTGACTTTAACATAATAGCTATGTTTACGCAACTGGCCCCTGATTTGAGCGTATTGACTCATGAACGCGGAATGCAAATGGATGAGCCGGTGCAAATGTTCAACACCTGCACGGTATCGACAGGGCCGAGTGTTAGCTGACAGTGAGCACGGATCTCCACCTTTGTCTAAAGCCGATAAGACTCTCAGCAATTGACCCGAGCATCATTTGTTATTTTAAGGTTATCTGGAGTTTTAGTCCTTGACGAAGCTCTTGAACGCGTCTCCTCTCGCCATCCATGACTCGAGTTCGTCGTGTCCTCCAGTGTTTCTGTGGAGTGCTTGATTTGAAATGGTCAGAATAGCACTTGTTTGGTTGTTTTGTTTGGCGTCTTATCTGCTGATGGTGACTTCATAGTGTTCAATTAGCTTTCGAAGATTAGAAGGGCTCAGAAACGGAGCTCTTGAAATAAAACAATTATCGTGGAAGCTGTTATCGTCTTAGCGTGGTGTCGGGCTAATTGTTTCAGTTGCTCTCTGCTGGGTGATTTGATCTGAACGTCATGCGCCGATTTAGCAGAGCTCAAATGCGCAACTACAAGCACAATTAACAACACCGCAAGCAACACAATCAGTCAGCGTAGGCAGCTTTGCCATAATTAAACCCTGGCATCAAAGGCGAGCGGCCGCGTTTGTCAGCAGACGGCCCAATGTCAAACACGACAGAAGAAAGTCTGAACAACCACAAATGCTTGCTCTACAAGCCAGATCAAAAAAGACTGCAACCAAAACAGCGCCTTTGATTTGCCGAGTGGGTCTCACTGCCCTATTTGTTCCTTCTTATGTTTCCAGGAAACATAGGAAGGTGCCCTTTCGCATCACTTTGTCCGTCAACATGGCGACAAATGTGCACTGCTGGAACTGAGCAGCAGTGTACTCTGACCGAACCATCTCGCACAAAGAATGCCTGCGAGAGGCAGATGCTGTTTGGTCTAATGCGGAAAGCATCTGTGGTGATGAGTGCCGTATCAAAGTGATGAAATTCCTCGTGCATTTCCTCCTGCAGGCTCAAGTGTCTCAAACAAAACCCCCCTTTTATATGGCTCTCAAGGGCCGTCTCGCACTTTTAGTTTTTTCTCTCTCAGCCTCTCAGACCAGTAAAGATCAGTGACCCAAAAGCCCTTTCAAACCCCAAACACCCTTGTAATTGGTAAGACAATGAGACCGGAATGGTAAACACACAAGGGTCATTCATATATCAGCGTTTTACATTGAACAGCACTGTTAAAGCTTTGAATTAGTAAAACATGTGTGCAAAATGACCCATATAGAGGAATAAAGGGGTTTTTGAAGACCTGTCACTAACTTTAAAACCAGATTTAGTCTCTCTTTGAACTTTAGAATGGTATTAGCTCTGCATTTGAATGTAAGACACTTGTTTTAAAAGCAAAATATGTTCTATAATGCAGCTGCAGTGCTGCCAGACACCAGATGGAGGAGCTCTAGTGATGTTTTTACCATCATGTGGGTGGGTGAGTGAGCGAGAGAGCGTAAGAGCCACAGATGGAGATAGTGAAACACCAAATATCTCGTCCAGGCATCACATGTCAAGCTTTTTCTCCTCACGGGTGACACTGAAGTTAGGCTCCTGAGGACAGATGAAATCCAAAACCAGTTGATCAACAAAGCAGGAGTCTGCCATTCATCAGAGAATAAAAAAAAAAAATAGATTTAATAACTCTAAAATATGAAGTAGCCATCAAGTAAAAAGTAACAAAATATTTTCTTTAAAAATAAATAAATAAATAATAAAGAACATGTTTTCAATACCACTGTTCAAAATGTTGGGGTTGGTAAGATATTTTAATATTTTTGAAAGAAGTCTCCTCTGCTAACCAAGGCTGCATTTATCTGATCAAAATACAGTGAAAACAGTAATATTGTGAAATATTATTACAATTTAAAATATCTATTTTGTATTTAATATATTTTTAAATGTAATTTATTCCTGTGATGCAAAGCTGAATTTTCAGTGTCACATGATCCTTCAGAAATCATTTTAATTTGATGCTTAAGAAACATTATTATTATTATTATCAGTGCTAAAAAGAGTTAGAGTGCTATATTTTGTAGAAACCATGATAAAACATTTTTTAATACAAATATTTTGTAACATCATAAACATATTTATTGTCACTTACTGACTTACTGTCTGTACAGATTTATTTACTTCAATGGGAAAACCATTTGCTCAAGAAAGATTACATGTTAATAACATTTAATTATTTAAAATCTAACAACAGTGATGTCATAAATTGTGCTTCCTTAGCTTAAATTACAAAAACATAATTTTATCAGCTGGTTCAGTGAGTGTGTGTGCAAATACTGAAGTAAACAAATAGCTGTTTGGTTCTGTAACAGTATGACACTTTCTGACATACTAAGTGTTACAGTTTCTCCCATTCACATAGCATCTCTCTAAACAGTCTCTGCACTACCTGATCTTGAGGGTTTACAGGAGTCCGTCAGTCATTTCATTTATTGTATTGTTGTCACTTGACAATTTTAAATGTTACAAAACATGTCTTTCAAATAAATGCTGTTCTTTTACACTATTCATCTATTAATCACAGAATCCTGAAAAAAGGTATTATGGTTTCCACAAAAAATATGAAGCATGTTAACAGTTTTCAACATTGGTAATAATAACAAATGTTTCTTGAGCGGCAAATCAGCATATTAGAATGATTTCTGAAGGATCATGTGACACTGAAGACTGGACTAATGATGCTGAAAAATCAGCTTTGCATTTCATTCACTCACTCACTCACTCACTCACTGTAATAATATTTCACAATATTATTGTTTTTACTGCATTTTTAATCAAATAAATGCAGCCTTGGTTTTTTGACAAAAAATTGAAAAATGTTACTGGCCCCAAACTTTTTGGTCGTTATATGTAGGCTATATTCATCATCATAACAAGCAAATCTACACATACACGCACACAAACACACAGGCCTATATTAAGGCTGGGACCAGTGTTAATTTTGACAAGAAATTTTAATTTAGTTTTAGTCTTAGTCTTTTGACTATAATTCTTTTTAGTTTTAGTCAAGTTTTAGTCATCTGATTTGTTTTAATTTTAGTCTTATTTTAGTCGACTAAAATTGCTTGGTATTTTAGTCGACTAAAATTGCTTGGTATTTTAGTCGACTAAAATAAGACTAAAATCAATAACAGATTTACTAGACAATTTTCCGCTGGTATAGGAAACAAACTTAACCAAAATATATAAAACACAAATTCAACTTTATTTCAACACAACTGTGTCTTTATTTCAATTCAAAAGCTTTTATGCAGCAACATCTAACGGCCGTTGCAGTGACGCGATGACTTTACCAGTCGGCGATTGGCTCTTATTTAGAAGGCGGGACTTATTCCGCCATATTGCGCGTTACACTTTCTCCCATTCAAAACAATACGAGTGACACGTCTTGTGTTATTCTATAGTCTTTGCGCGAGCTCAGTCAAAGACTGAATACCTTCGCTTCACGTCTCAATAAGTCAGGCTCTGATTGGTTCTCTTCTCATGCAGTCTCGCCTGTTCCGTTTTCCGTTTTTGTTCATTCCTCGCATCTCTCCCGTCTGCTGATTGGATTTTCGTCACAGTCTATTTTCGTCTCGTCCTTTATTCGTTGACGATAATGTCAATCAATTTAGTCATAGTTTTAGTCTTCATCAGTGACTTCTTTTTTAGTTTTCGTTTCGTTTTCGTCAGCAAAAATATATTCGTGACGAAAATAATGACGAAAATATTTAGTCAACGAAATTAACACTGGCTGGGACAATACAACAATTCGCGATACAATTATTCTGGATCGATTCTGATATTTTCCAAATGTATCGCGATTCTCTCTCAAATGGATTCTGAGCTTAGTTTTTAACAGCAGATGGCGCTCAAGGCTAGTTTTTAACCGCACATGAAAAATGCTCACGAAGAAGAGTGCTGGACAGTGATCGTGCGTTCGGCTGAGTCATATAAGTGGTTAAATATACTTACGCCTCGGCTCAGAATGCTTTTATGACACGAGATTAATGTAAACACAGCCCACTGCGACCACCCTTGTAATTCGCTTCAACCTTTTCAAACTTTATGAATGATTATTTTAAGTTTAAGTGGTGTGTGTAAGGAATTGGGAGCAGCATGTAGTTGCATCTGCTGTTAAAAACTAAGCTCAGAATCGATTCATGATACATTCGGAAAATATAAGAATCTATATTTATAACCCTAGCCTATATACAGAGGAAATGCTCGACCCCCATGAAAAAACATCAAAATGAAAAGCCCTCTAATGAAACTCAAGAAGTAACCGTGTGTTTGTGGTGTGAATGTAAGAGCTCAGACTCACTGAAGACTTATCCTGTCTGTGATGTGTGTCATAGCAGCTTGTATCTGGCTTGCTGCTACAAGTCTAAGGCTGTGACACGAGGGATTCGCTGTTGTCCACTTCTTACAGATTACACAGACTGTGAGACAATAGCATACAAGCTTATTCCGGCTGTTTGTTTGCCAGAGAGGATGCAGAAAATAATTGCATGCTGGTAAGGGTTAGTCTGTCTTTCTTCTCTCTCTCTGTTCCTGGTTATCGCAGGCGCAGGCGACCCTCTTCTCTAGGGCCACAAATGCTAATCATCAATCTCACTTGCATACGACGTCTCTGTTTAAAAGCTGATAGGGCCTCTCCAGAGACTCTGCTGTGGTCACGTTCTTATCAGGGCCTGAATGTGTTTCCCCCCAATACTTCACGGTTTGGACCTGAACAGCAGATCATTTAATCCATCATTTGAACGGGAAATTAATATGTCAGGGCAGGACACACGGGTCAAGGTTTGCCTGGTTAGCGTGGCCACTTCGATAGATGCTCTCCAGTATTACTACACAAACCAGTGATATTCCACCTGATAAAGTGATTCAAATGATTTCAGAGCCACACAGCTAACAAAAATAAGTTCTAAGAACATTTTGCTATTTAGTTCTGTTTATTTCTGAAAATGTTTAATAAAAATTTTTTTCTTGGTTATACGAATGTAAGGAAATATTCCATTTTATCTTTTTGCAAACATGTTAACGTTACTTTTAAGTGTTCTCTAAACATTCTGAAACAAGTACATTTAGGCCTAAAAAAGTTAAACAATCATCAAACTAAAACGTTTCAGGGGAAAAAAGACACTTTGAACAAACATTAACGTTACTGGAAGAACATTTGTTCATGACTTTGAGAGAACCTTGCCAGAACGTTTGCCAAAGTTCTGAGAACATTTTCTGCTGTTGTTCTGATTTTAATTCTCTGTATCACAATACTAAGATGACTGTTTTACGTGAGACGTGGATTCAGATCCCTCTTTAAACAAACTCTGGCTTACTCGATAGCCGTGAGAAGCAACACCGGCTATAGATTGGGAAGTTTGAAAAAACAGGCACATCTGGGCCGTTCAATGACTCGACAGAACTCGCTATTGATCCTTTAATCAGCATTGAGCCCTCGCTCTGCTCACAGGCGGCTCCTGTCCTTGTTCTCCGATACAGCTTCTTTGGTGTAGCTTTAATGTTGAGAAAAAATCAGACCTGGGAACTGGAAGCAACATCATTATTGTGTCAGGAACGTCATCCCACAGGTAATGGTCAGCATCAGGGGTGGTTCTAGACCCTTTTTTTAGGGGGGCTTGAGCCCCCCATCTGTCATCTCAGCCCCTCTAAAACTATAATCACCTATCTGAATGATCATGAATGTTGGTGCTTCCTCAAGAAAGTTTATCATTTTCACGTGTTTTTAAGTCTTGCCAGTTTAAACATTCAAGTGATTTTAAGCCGTTCAAGCGCAAGATGCTGTGAAAGAGAACTCAGTGCGGTACTGGCGCGTTGTTATAGATTGTTTCTGTGCACATTACTTTCAATAAAAAACACAGTCATCTTTCAAATTCTGTCGATTTTATCATGAAATTCAAACAATAAATGCGCTGTGATAGATTGTTTCTGTGTGCGCATTACTTTAGATAAGAATATATATATTATATTTTACTTAACCTGTTAGTGACATCTTAATGTATGTTTAAATAAATTTGTCATGAAAACAAGTTATAACAGCCACTGCTTAAATTATTATATTTTAACAATGATTAGATATAGAAGTTAATGCAAAAACTGCCTTGTGTGCAATTTACATTTTTTATTATTATTTGAGTGTTGATGGTTATATCTAAAAATAAATAGTAACTGAATTTAATAGTTTGTGCTCTGTTGTTAATTGTAACCTTTAATATGATAGTAATGTGCAAGTAAGGGCTCCCTGTATATAGTTTACTGCATTAGCAGAGATAGATTTTTTTTATCCTTAAGAAAATGTTAATTATAATTGAATGAATTTAAAGACAGAGACAGTAAACAACTGTTTAACACCCTGCTGTACTGAACCCGTACCGAACTGTGACTTCAAAACTGAGGCACGTACCGAACCGTCATTTTTGTGTACCGTTAAACTCCTACTATCTACATTTCATTTACAAACAGAAACTCAAAGGTCTTCACTACAACCTGCCAAAATTAAAATTTGGTTTAAAGGTGGACTCAGCAGAATTTCAAAAACACTGTTTGGAATTTAGTCGGGCCGACACCAACAACAAATGTCTAACCAATCAGCATTAGGGGGCCTATGATGGTCTTGGAGAAAGAACGAGCAAGAGGGAGATTTGAAAATAAGAAAAAAAAACTGCAGAACGAGAGATGGGACACAATACAAAAGAGCTCAAACGAATATCACTGGAATGAAGGTTTATGACTGGGCAAGCGCTTTAGGATCCGTGTTTATATTAGAAAAGCTTTCCAGTGCTGGAGAGCCCTAAGTGGGAAGGCCTGAAAACAGACACGGAGGCTGCTTTGATCCTGCTTCTCATGTGAGTAACACGGTTTTGATTGTCTGGAGCTGCTGTGCTGTTTGGGGCTAACAACGAACGCTTTGTATTTACTCTTGTGTACTGTACATTCATTTTTTGTGCTTCCTTGTTGTTTGTTCATCAACTGCGCTTTATTTTTCGTGAAGCATTTTGTTGCGTGTCAACTGTGATAAACAGACATCCACTCGCATTGTGTGTGTAACAGCGGCCAGATAGTGAGAGTTTTGCAGTTACTGCACACTGACGACTGCTAAAGAATGAGGTGTTTAGTGTCATTGTTAGTGCATTCGCCTCGCATGCCAGCAGCGATTGGGCCGGGGTTCGAGACCGACTCGGAGCAGGGTGGTTAGGATTGGAGTGTGAGTTTTGGAGGCGGAGCAATGAAGAGAGGGGTGGGTTTGTTTGGGTTGATTTCAAATATAAACAATGTCCAACAACATTGTTCAAAATCTACTTACCGCACCTTTAACTTGAAGAGATGATGACAGAAATATATTATGACTATACAGTAGAATCTACTTCACAAAGTAATAATATACTTCTACTACTAATAATAATAATAATCATTATAATTTTAAGGAATATCTCATTTTTTTCCATAGCTTCATTTTAACAGTAATATATGAGATCTGACCGCACACTCACTTTTTTTTTAAAGTTTTTTTTACTATCCAATGTTTCGGCACAAAGCCTTTGCCTTTGTTGACAGTAAACACGGAATTTGGAAAAAATAAAACGGAAAAAATAAAACTAAATTTATAGGGCCATAAATTGTTGAATGTCATATGAGTTTCATACGATTTCATATCACCAATAACAAAGTGTGGACACTCAAACATGAGGAATAGTCTAGTCTAGATCACACACTGTTATTAAACACAAGCACTACTGAGTGATTTGCTGAAGAAAAATTCAAGACTGATTCAGTGATATATACATGCCAGATATTGACCTGGAAACTGTGTGTGTGTATGTCTGTGTGAAAGGAACAGACATACGTGTAGTTTCTGTGTTGTGATAACAGCATGAATTCTCTTGTATAGGGCACCTGTGCACCTGTTGAGCCCTGGGGTCCAGCTAAACATCTCTCCTCAGATCACGTCACTGATGCTTGACAAGATTTAGATAAAAAAAGAGAAGCACAAGGCAGCTGTAAGTTCTCCTGATGTCTCTGTCTACAGTGTCCCTTTGCCCTACAGTCCATCAAGAGAACGAGTGTTCAGTTACAAGAGCCTCATATTCACAAACACAGCTGAATGAAGTGCTTTAGTTCAGATTGAGAGTAGAGTGCACTGGTTCTGCCATTAGTTGATACATTGGGTATAATGTATACAATACTGTTCAAAACATATTTAAAAGGTGCAAGTTCATTGATAAGTTTACAATAAGGGTTAATTTGTTAACTACGCTACTTATATAGCATTCGTTAATCTTAGTTAATGTTAATTTTAACAATTACTATAAAAATCAAAAGTTGTATCTGTTAACATTAGTTAATGCACTGTTAACTAACATGAACAAGCAATAAATTTTTTTTTTTTTTTAACTAACATTTATAATGATTAATAAATGATTTAAAAAAAGAAAGAAAAAAAGGCATGGCTCATTGTTAGTTCATGTTAGCTAATGCATTAATTAACGTTAACGAATGGGACCTTATTGTGAAGTGTTACCTTTTCTGGTATACCATATATTTCATATGACATTAAAATAAAAATAATAGAAATTGTCAGTTTATCAGTGGTAATTAAGCAGAGATATTTAATTTATTTTATTAATTACTAAGAATGTCATGGTTAAGTCACTCACTATTCTGTAATAAAGTTCAGCATAATTTTACAATTATCTGGCAATCAATCAGTTATTGGCCTGTTCCCATCTTAGTTTTCAGTGTTAGCTAAATCCACTATTGGTTGACCTCTAGACTGGACTACTTGACTAGTAAAATGAGTTGTTTGAAACTGGAGTTTCAAAGCACTGGGAAATCTTTTTGGAGTTCAGATGCGCAATCGCCACGTGAAATCAGAACATACAAACAAGCTTTGGACAGCAGCAACATTAATGTGATTTTTTTTTTTTTTTTACAGTGAAGTTATCTTGTTGATCGACATTTATTATTATCTTTCTTAATCTGACAAACTTTAATTCTTTGCTGTAATGCAAACAGTAAATCAGATTAATGTTTTATGCAATTTTTTATGAAGTTTTTGATTTCAATTCAGATTGAAATATCTCACTTTGATCATAAACTTTCCAGGGAACAACATTAGTGACTGCATGCATGCGCCCTCAGAATGAGATTATAATTAGATTTAGGCAACATTGCAATTAAACATTACCTCATGTAAACGCCACTTAAAAATATGAACTTTCACTGTTGTTAGTTTCACTCAAACTATCCTTGTTTACATTACTTAAAAACTCATGTAACTACATGAACTTAATTTAACTGAGTTGTTTCTACTAAAAATGAGTATTGTCAGCTTTACTTAGTAAGTGTTTGTTCAGTCAACTTTGCATTGCTGAGTGACATGCACAAATTAATGTTGACATAACTGGGCAGTGGATTCATAGTTCCCAGCATGCTTTGCAAGGGACTGCGTTAGGAGAGTAAATTTAGGGATTAAAGTACACTTTATGTGATAAAATTGTATAACTTTAACATAACTTTATTAAGTAAACTGCACATATAAATATTATGTAACAGTGACAAAATTCAAATGATTTGTATTTTTTTTTCATAAAAAAAAAAATTGTCAGCTTTACTTGAATGTCTTTTATTCATACAACTAAATTGTTATTTGTACAACTCAATATAGTTGTGTGGAACCACTTGACACTGCTTTAAGAAAATCCAACAATTCATTTTTTTAAATTAATATACTTTGATCAAATTGATGCGAGAAGCTCATAATCGTAGTAACTATAATCATAGTAAAATATGTGGTGTATGCTGATTTTAATTGCAATAAACAGGCAAACAGGCATCGCAATAATTTAGCTTAATAGCTTAATATGCTATTCACATCTATTCCACTCTGACCACATGTGCTTGTGATGTACATGGATGACGCTGTCATGTGCAGATTCGTAAACATAGTGGTAAATTCTCTGTAAAGCTGCTTTGAAACTATATGTATTGTGAAAAGCTCTATACAAATAAATGTGAATTGAAAGAAAAAATGTAATTAAAGAAGGCATCATATTTTTGGGAAAGAAACTTGGGGTATGTGAATAAAAATAACCACAAAAAATAAAAAATAACTACATATCAAAACGAATAATCAAAATAATGAAAATAGCATGTAAACAGGAGTGAAGAGGTTTGCTCATGTCATGTAAACACATTACCTCAAAGTCCCTACTCTGATTATTGAAAATAATCCCATTATTGGTGCACATATAAGCGTAGTCTCCTCAAACTGGACCTAAATAACTGATTTGACTCCGAATGGCGCATGGCTTCCCCTCACAGAAACTATAGTTTAGCAGGGAAAGATAGATGAGAGCTGGTTAAACAGTGTTTCTGTGCTCCACGGGTTGATATACAACATGCTTCTATGACTATCTGTGGTTAGTTGCAGCACACGGGCCAGAGGTTAGAGTCAAGGAAATGAGATCACTATTACCAACCATTTGTGAGTGATAGTCCAGCCAGTAACACATGCACGGCCAAAGCAGAGCATTATTCACTATCATTTTTCTCTGCCATGGCATTGATGTATGTGGCCGAGGAATAAGTAATGCATATGTAACCTATAGGCCCTTAAATATAAATTTGCCAGAACTAAATCTGGCCGTGATTCGGTCCTTATCTGCATTCGCAGGTTGGTAAGATCCATCAATGTTTATGAAGCCGGTCCATGTAATTCCAGCACATTTGTCCACAGAACACACACATGGAAGTTTTCCATTACACAATGATTATCATGTTACAACATTTTGAATATCCGGCCGGATACCATCTTGAATTATTCTTGTGGAAAATCCCAAATTTCTTTATGAGATAAGGGAGGGATTGGAGAGAGGCCTTCCCAGTACTCTGAATGAAGATAACTAGGTTTTATTAATGACCTGCCATCAGACAGGACCATAATTAAAGTTTTTTTCCCCCCTCTTCTCGCCGAAGGACGGTGGACAAATTTTGTTGATAATTTGATAACCAAAGGACACTAGCGGAAAAACGCTGGAAAAGGGCTGAAAAAAGCAAGACGAGCCATCGATGCTATCGCGACTCATTTGATTTGTCCAGGAAGGCCACTCCTATCGGTCCTTTTCACCTGCGAATGCTTAATTATCCTCCTGATGCATATGGGAAAGTCATTAATTAAATTTGACTATTGGTTAATTCTCTCCTTTGCATGTGTTATCAGGCTCTCGAGCCGAGCGTGAAGACTGTAGTTTCGCTGCGAGGACCTTGTTAGATACACGTAAGGAGCCGCGTGAAATGGATAGCTTTTATTATGTGAGACACGACGCCAATTGATTGAGACTACATTTGCATTTGGGTGAATAATATCTCTTATTAGAGAGAACAAGCCAATAAATAAAGAGGACTGTCTGTTAGTTCATTTGTCAGTGACTGTAATGTTTGCCTGCATCTGCATGGAAACTTATTGAACAGCGGACGTGGGCCGCATACTGATGGCTTACGTTACAGTGGCTGGAAATAAACACAGTATCCAATGAACATAACATCTTCCTTAACGTGGATAAACCCATGCATGCACATGTTGACGCTCATGACTGTAAATTTGTGTAAAATATTTACATGACATTAATACTTTTAACAGATCATTATAGGGCAACATTATGCAGATCTAAGTAATGATTATAGAATTTCAACTAGCAAATTTAAAGAAAACCTCATACTCAACAAAATTTATCAACATTTAATTTGTTGATTTAATTTGTATGGATCCCCTAAAGAGAAAGGGTGATGTGAATTTTATTTTTATTTTTTCCTGAACTGTAAATGGACTGCTTATTGCTCACTGTAAAAAGGTGAAAAATACAAAACATTTGGAAAATTTAAGAATTTTGTATCCAGTATTTATGACATGGGGTACAACGGGGCTATAGGCTCACCTTAAGAAAAAAAAATTGCTTTTCAATACTCTCAGTGTATGATTGCAGAAAATTTTTTGTATTTTATTTTTGTATTGAACATTGATGGAGCAAGAGATTTTGTGCGAAAATAAATCATAAAAGTGGTTCATTTTCTTTAAAAATCTTATAAATGTATGAGGTGGAGAGGGGGGCCTTTTTACCCCACACATGGGGTAAAAGGCTCCCCAGCATGGGGCAAAAGGCACAGAGCACTGAACAACCACTTAACTGAGATGAGAACAAAACAATGGAATGACTGAAAATGAGCTCTATACAAACATAAACAAGGCGAGGAAACAAGAATCAGGTGGGGCGAATTAAACAATAAATAACCATAGAAACTAATGCAAACGTTAAATTCAAGGAAACGAAAAGGGGGAAAAAAACAGGACACAAAGAAAAATCAACCAAGGCCACATTTACGTTAAATGGTTCAAGTGACCCAATTCCAATTTTTTTTTCCTCCCATGTGGCACAGATCGGATATGACCCACGAACGTGTAAGCAGAAAAAAAACACATGGATTCTGATATTCTCCTATTGGTTTCAGGCCTCATTCATATGTGGAAATAAATATGAAATGAATCTGATATGTGCATTTGGGTCTGCCATGTAAGCGTACAAATCGGATATTCCCCTGTCAATGCGAGTCGTACCTCATTGAAAAAGCGACGGTGGCGAATGACGTTAACTCAGGTGGACATCAACTGTGATCACATGACTCTTTTCAATGGTGCAATATAGAATGAAGGCTCAGCCCAATGTTTTGCTGACCTCGAAAGATGGTGCGGAAAGCAAAAGCTTGTATTATCATTTTGTCTGCGTCCATTGCAAATTGCAAAAAAGATTTTCTGGGTCAGTACGTCTAATTTGAGTTGTTTTGCCAAGTGTATAGTGTAAATGCAGATATCGGATATGGGTCACTTTTAAAAGAAGATGTAAGCTGGTCTTAAATAAAATCAGATATAGTTAACAAATCGCAATTGGGCATCAATGCAGTGTAAATGCGAGTCCAGCTCAAACTCAGACATAACATGACAGTAACAATTTTGTCTCCATATTAATATTAATCTTCTTTTTTATTGTAGAAATCATGCATGTATTGGTTATTGTATGTATTTTCTTGTGTAACGAAAAAAAATATATATAATTTTTTCCACTCAATTTGTATTGTTTTCCAGCACCATGTCCGCTATAGGGACGCAATTAGCGTAAATTGGTGTATTTCATGGTTGTTTTCAATTTCTCTTTTTACATGACAAATTTTACATTTTGGTTCTTAAATAGTATTGTTGCTTTATGATCCATTTGATCTTAAACATGCTTCTTGTCCTTTTTTATTTACATGAATGAAGAGTTGCAATAAATATTTTGTTGTTAATATTGCCAAAAGTATTTTCCTTTTTGACAAATGGGTCTGATAATTACCAACCACATCAATCACATTATTTTATTTATTTATTGGAGTATATATTACTTTTGTAATAAAATGCAAATGTGTATATTTAAAAATTGGGTAACACTTTACAATAAGGTTCATTAGTTAAACATTAGTTAATGTATTAACTAACATGAACTAGCCATGAGCAATACATTTGTTACTGTATTTACTTTGTTAATGTTAGTTAATGAAAATACAGTTGTTCATTGTTTGTTCATGTTAGTTCACAGTGCATTAACTAATGTTAACATGATTTTAATCATGTTTTAGTAAATGCTGAAATGAACATTAACAAAGATTAATAAATGCTGTGTTAGTGCAGTTCATTATTAGTTCATGTTAACTAATGTAATTAACTTTGTAACTAATGAACCTTATCGTAAAGTTATCAAAAGTTGTGTATTTCAATATGCCAAAGTTTCATTTAGCTAAAAGAAAAGGGAAATGTACTGCCCATTCATCTGTAGTGCATTTCTTCAATATCAGCTGTTGAGCCATTCTGAAAAACTACATGTAAATTGGCATGTTTTTAAAATTCATGGGCCCCGGACATGATTTTCATGGGAGAATCAGTAGGCTGTACCACCCTCATATCATAGGGTGGGTACAAACATGAGCATTCATGAGAACGTGAAAACCTGAAATACAGAATCAGCTTTCAGTTCCTTATTTAAGTGGCTGAATTTTACCAGCAGTTCTAATCGATTTGGAATCTGTTGGTGTGTCCGTGAACGCATATATATAATGCTGATTTCTCAAAGTCTGAATCCATTTCCACTGATGAAATATTCACCCTTTTCATTAATACATTTAGATGTAAAGCAAAGCATCTTTCCCACTGTTAACATTATGCCAGTCCATTAACTCATCAAATAAAATGAAAGTTCAATGGCGTGTGATAAACCTTACTGCCATGGAGGGATCTTAAAACGATTAAGTCTCTCAATGCCTCTCACTTTCTCTCCCGCGCCGTGCCAGTGGGTGAAATGGCTTAATGGAAACAGACGGGATAGTTATGAAGAGATCACCATCCCTGCCATACAATATTCCCTCCAAGACGTATTAACCTTTAGCGAGCACTCGCCCCTCTCCTCTCCATTAGCCCAATATCCATCAGCAAGACGCATTCGTCCTGACGGCTGGCACTAAGTGTTTAACTGTAACGTTATCCATCCCCTGTGTGTTTCAGCAGACAGCCTCCAGTCAGAACCAGACCATCCAATATATACTTATCACAGCAGGATAAAGAGATTATCTGGACGGATCGAAGGGTGGCGCTTCTATCTGTCCTGCCACGCTCTCTCTGTGCCTTAATCTGCTGGGCTTTCGGACACTAGATCGCCTTATCAAATACTATACCTGTGCCGCAGTCCTGCCATGAAGGTCACAGCGGATCTACAGGGGTCGGTGAATGTTTTTGGGACAGAAATCCACCCGCAGGGTGAACGTCACTCTCAGTGCCGCTGCTCGTTACAGCGAACGGCCTCATTTATCAGCGGCCTGCTGCCTGTCCGCTCTCTTTGCTTCTCGCTGCCCTATAAACTGAGTTCGGGCCTCCAATCAAAGAGGCTTTAGATAAAGGTCCAGAGGGAGAGGAGGTGCCAGATAACCTCTCACTGGCCTTCGTCCGATCAGAGTGGCTCTCTGCAGCCTCGGCTCAATCTGATTCTTGTCAAATGATGAAAGAGCTTGTAAGAGGTCCTGACAGGGAGAGTGTGTTTGAGTGTGTGTGCTTGTGTTTGTGATGGGGACCTTTACCAGTTTGATACACTGATTGTACAATGAATCAAAACGCAATCAATTGTCTATAAATATTAAAGTGCAAAAAGATTGCTATTGAAATCTGAAGTCTGCATGTTGTGCGTGTCTCAGTTTGGTCCACTACACATACTCAAGCATGTGTGATGCTCACTCACTCTGTGTCTGCATGCCGTCTCACTATTTGAGGACATGAAAAGAGTCACTTCACTAGTATTTCTTGATTTAATTTAAGAAAACTATCATCAGATACACACAGAAACTCAAAGCTCTTCAGGACCACCTGCCAAAATAAAACTTTTGTTTTAACTTGAAGAAATTATGACAGAAATATATTGCTATTGTACAGTAGAATGGAGACCATTATTAATCATTGTTAATATTAATAATATTATATATAAATAAAATTATATAATAATTTATAAATTTTATAACATTTTGAGATTTAATNNNTGCGCATCTTGGTGTTTTCATCCAACATTTTTTATGCAATATCCCAAAATGCGCATATGTAAAATATGTATAAATATTGATGAAAATCTGGCTATAGTTAGTGTCATTTTGTTTTACAGTACAACAATAAACAATAATGTTAAATTCTACTTTATAAATATTTCAATTTGAATAATAATTTAAAAAAACACATTTATGTTTATGTATTATAACCATTGAACATGCAATACATGAAATAAGGATGAGCAATATTGTATTTATAAATGAACATTAACCTGGAATAATAAATGCTGTGAAAGTATTGATCAATGCAGATCTGAACTAATAACTAACTAATAACTGTTTTGTTGTTGTTTTGTTTGTTTACCAAGAGAGGGGAATTGGACCTCGAGCCGGAACTCAAACTCGGGTCCCCCAAAGTGCAACTGCACCATATGTCGGAGCACTTGACCACGCGGCTATGGCTCCAAACTGAAACTTAACGTGTTAATGTATTTTTTTAATGTGCGTATATGTGTAAGGGCCATAAATGTCCCCTATAGAACGACTGAGTGTCTGTGTGTATTTGTGTAAGTGTTTTGGCTGTAGCTGTCGGCTCTTCTAGAGTAGAGAGAGCAGAGCAGAGGATCTGGAGAGGCTGATGACGCTGGGACACAGTGTCAGGCTGCTTTCATTCCCGTCTGCCCGGGTCACGGCCACTGTGTGTTTAAGACGCGGGGGTAATGAGGCCCACAGCAAACCCTGTGTGCGTGGGCCTCTGTGTATTACTAGCTGTGTGTGTGTGGACTGGTTGAGTGACAGTGTTGACCTCCTTCTACACTGTAGCCTGAGTCCAGAGCACATACCGCTTGGCCTTTCCAAAATAGGGGTCAGACGCACAAATTCCCCCCGCCCGCTGTCAGTCTGTCTGCAGGCGACGGGTTACGAGAAAGATTGGATCGGCCCGAGTGGAAACACTTACGGATGATGTCCAGGTATTAGCAGTTTCAAACCTTTGAACAACAATCTGTTGATCATTATAAACATACAAACTTAGATTAATACAAACAATAATGAATATCATTTACTTGCCCTCGTGCCGTTCCAAATGCATATGACTTTCCTTCTCCAGTGGAACACAAAAGAAGATATTTTGTAGAAGATTTTCTCTATGATGAATAGGGATGGATGCTGTCAAACTCCAAAAAACAAAACATCATGAAAGCAGTCTGTACGACTTGTGTGTTATATTCCAAGAGTCACGAAGCCAGGTTTGATGTGTCACGATGCATATTCTTGTCCCATATTGGAATATATATTCACTAAGCTAAAGAGCTCCTGTTCTCATTTACTTTTGATGTATGGAATCAAGCAGTGTGAATATGCTAAACCCTTTTTGTGAGAGTTATACATAGTCATAAAGGTTTGGAACTAGCCCTTTGAATTGTATTGAAAGTGAAGTGTACTTCAAATCTTAATGTATCTTGCTTAAAGCTGTAATTTGATTACATGCAAGTAATCCTAAACCAGACCATAACCCTATAGTAAGCACATGTTGCTAATCAATGTTAATTAGTATTTATATGTATAATTACACTGTAACAAATACACCTTAGTGTAACAAGTGTAACCTACACTTAAGTACACTTTTAAAAAGTGCACTGTAATATCAAATTATAATTTTTTTCTTTAAATAACATTTTAAATCATTGTTTTAATAATCTTTATAGTGGTACACTTATTTTGATATGCTGAATAACATACTAAAGCACATATAAAATACTTGATTATCATTTTAACAGTAGTGTGTTATTCGATATTACATTTAAAGTTATTTTAAATGTACACTGTAACAAGTTTCTGTAGTTTTCACAGCATTATTACTGTAAAATGAACAAATCCTTACTGTAGAACCTGTATACAGCATGTTGCTGTAAATCTGCAAAGCATCATGGTTAAATTTTAATGGTGGGTAAATTCTACAGTAAATTTATTTTTTGCTGTGAATCACAATAATGAAATTTTGAGCAGGACTTTTTTCAGCAGCAGAAACTAAGGAGATTCCACAATTTCTTTAGGATTTGACTTCAACAAGGTAACTTTGCTCATATTTTGCAATGTTAGGTTAATTTACCAAGGCGTCCTCATGTAAATTGACTTGTGTTTAGGAGTGCGCCAGGAGAGAGATGCAGAGAGCAGCACTAAGCCATATCATTACAAACATAACTGTTTGCTCATGTAAATTTGATATATTTTTTTTTATTTATCTGTCAATATTTGATAACGTCATCAGTTTGGTGGAGTAACATTGCTGGATAAAAGTAAACTGGAACTCTATGCACATGCACATGCATGTGTGTTAGCAAAGTGCGCTAGCCGTTTCTTCTTGTTTTTCTAGCTATGGCATGATGAATCAAATACTGAAGCGGGCTGAAGTAAAACGCAGCAACAGGTAAAGATTTTAAACAGCACAACATTTTTCAAATGGTCATGTTTTTCTGAGCTTCTTTGCCAGGCAAAATACAGCAGCTACATAGAATAGATGCTAGCTTTTTTAAGTGAATTCCTGCCTTGTGGAAGCATAATATGCCATTGTATTGTCATTGTGTTTGTATTTAACCATCACGGGACCCTTCATTTACTGTTTAACCCCTTTCTTTTAGGCTGCATCAAAGAAACGACGACAGTCATTTCAGGTATGTACTAAATATGCATATGATATGTCGAGTTTTGCTTTATAGAGAAGAGAAATGAGCATTATAATATATGGTGACTGGTTCAATGAGTTTTGTTTGGGAATTTAATCGATATGGAACTTAATTGATATAAAATCGATATGACGAACTACGTATATTGCTGTCTTGTGGCCAATCGATGTGTTGTCATGACCTCAAGTTCATGTTCTCAAGGCCACAAGTTTAGTGTAAAATAATCTACATGACCATATAGCAACATGCTTTTCATTTGTTTCTATAGTAACTGTCATTAGTTCATTTGGTTTCAGCTGTGTTTGATTAACTAGTTAAGTTGTGCCTTGTCTCCATTCTCTGTTTGGTGTTACAATTATGTTAAGGTGTGTCACTCTGCCTGTTTAGTGGATTGGCTTGCCTTTGAGGGATTTGTTAAACTTGGTATTGGATTTATATTCAATGCTGCAATAGTCTTTTTCTGTCTGCCAGCACACACACCCATTGTGTGACAATAATATAGCATAATTGTTACAATGCGTCGTTAGGAAAGTCAAAAAGATGAGGAAACATTCAAGGACACTTTAATGATGAATGCTTAGAAAACAGGAATAAAAAGAAATGCTATCTGTCACAAGAACTGATGAAGACTAAGGGAAAATTGAGGGCTTATAAGCATGAACAAACAAAGGGACCTAATAAGATAATTAATGAGACAACAGGTGAACAGAATGATTAATCAAACAGACTGAGAAACTAGGTCCAACAGGGAAGAACCAAAAACAATGAAGATAGCATACATGTTAATATAACACAATATAATGTAGCCATTATGCCATAATTGAAAATAAAAAGTGTTTAAATTTGTAGTAAATTTATTAATGTTACAGCTTGGTTGTATGTATATGCATGAAGAGGAAGATAAAGGGTAGAACAATCTTTAGTAAATCCACAAGCAAGTAAATCCACAAACTGGCAAACACGAGACACAACCATACATAGAACGATACCGGACAAGGATGAACTGAAAACACAAGACTTAAACACACTGACAAATGAGGTGGGTAATGGAACACAGCTGATAGTGATGATGAAAGTGATCAGTAACTATGGTGACAAACTAGTGGCGGGAAATGTGCAAAACAGGAATCCAAACAGGGTGAAATGATGACAATTAATAATCTCCCTTTATGACTATCCCATGTTGCTAAAGTCATACAGGTTTGTTTACGCATTAAGATGATGTTTCCTCAACACAGGACATGGCCATGAAATTTTGGGATCGTCAGCTCAGCTCCCTAACTTGTGAGCTTGTGAATCTGTATATGGTGTACATGAATCTGGGCACTTGTAAGAACAGTAAAAGACATTGGCTCACACATTGGGACTCAGATGTCTCTATTTCTGGCGACAACACAATGTCGTTATTTTATAACTCAACTACTGGTATTCATGAACAGCAGCATTTTCTTGTTACATATACGTGCATCAATTCAGGGATAAAAATGTTAGTTAGATTGTTAATTACCTGTCTAGTGATTATGTGTCGTTATGTGTAGTGAGTTGGCTCATATGATCGAAGTTTCACGCTTCAGAACTTCCGTTAAGGGAGCATAGTGAGCATTGTTGCTCCCTGATTTTCATGGTGCATTGTGGGACTTTTTAGGAAGTGAATATTTCAGTGCACTGGAAGGATTCTGTGACTTAGACAGCCCTTAAAATGTCTGACTCCCTGATCAGTGCGGACTACTGAACTAGGGAGCTGATTGAGGCCCACTCATTATCATGTTCACACTAGTTAATATGGTCAACATAGTAATATTAATGTTGACTGGATTGTTTAATTTACCCAGACCAACTTGTATACATTGTCATCAAGCCATCAGTCTTGCCTTTAGTCGTCTACATTAATGACTAACTTCTTCCACTGCAGGAAATGACTCCAGCCCAGAAGGAAGTTTCCCATTCAGGAATAAAGTCAGTATTAAGGATTTTGAAGCTTAAAATTCTACAGTTTTTGAATTATATTTACTTTCTGTTTTATTCATTACCAATTGTATCTGGACATTTTAATTCAGCTTCAACAAAGATGATGGAATTGTATGTTTAGGAGTGTTGTATACCAAATAATAAAAATGTATAGCCTATAAATGTGTATATAATGTAAAATACTTTATGCCTATGTATTTTCACATTTAAAATGTTTAAAATAAATGTCATTTTGTGACAAAAAATCATGTCTTCATTTTACAGTACACAATTAAAGCAGTTTACAGTCATCTTATATTTGCTGTGATAAAAAAATACAGCAGTAATAATAGAACGCTGAAATGTACGGTAACTTGCTGGCAACAATTGACCCTTCGCCGCCATTTTGTCCGACAAAGCAGCCAGTAGTTAGAAGATTAACCTCGGTGGAGTTAAACTTGAAAAATTTTGTATATTGACGTCTTTCCGCGTTTGAAACAACATTCATTCAACATTGTGAAATGTACGGTAACTTGCTGGCAGCAATTAGCAAGTAAGTTGCTGTGTTCTATTCCACAGTATGCATACTGTAAATGTAATCACAGTAACTATTTTGTTACCGTTTTATTATTATACAGTAATTTTACTGTAATAATAAACACAGTAAAAAAATATTACTGTAATTCGATTTACAGTTACTATTTTGTTACTGTGTTTATTATTACAGTAAAATTACTGTATAATAATAAAACCAGTAACAAAATAGTTACTGTGATTACATTTACAGTATGCATACTGTGGAATAGAACACAGCAACTTACTTGCTAATTGCTGCCAGCAAGTTACCGTACATTTCACAATGTTCTTCTTACAGTGTACTAAGTAGCAACTTTATCATTAAAAATGTATAATTACAAATAAATTGAAATGCATGATATACAAATTTAGAAATAGTAGCAATAGTATAAATACTATGCATAGAAATACATTTCATTAAAGTATATTATAGTAAAGTATAGAAATGATATTAAAGTATATTTAGTTTACCATAAATGCTTGTCAGTGCATTCAGCAGTACACGTTAACCATATTTCAAAAACAATAGAAGTAATTATAAAATTACATATAAAGATTTACTTCAAATGATTTTTCAAAGTTGCAAGAAAATCAAAGATTGCAAGTCTTTCTACTTCATAATTTAGGTTTTTTTGTTTGTTTGTCAGATTAAAAAATGGACAAACAAATACATTTGGTTTTCAGATCTAGTTTCTTTTACCTACAACTTTTAGCACCTTAACTGTTGATTTTGAGAAAGCGATCCAAAAATACAGAATGCAGCTGCAAGAATGCTCAAGTCAGCTAAGAAATTTGAGTCAATTGTGATTGACTCAAATTCACACTGCTATTAAAAACGCTGAAATGGTTGCCTGTTCGTTATAGGAATTAGCTATAAGATGCTTTTTTTTTTTCTCTCTCGAGTCGGACTCAAACTTTGGAATGATCTCTCTCTTTTGGTAAGGTTTAAAGGATTAGTTCACTTCAAAATTAAAATTTCCTGATAATTTACTCACCCCCATGTCATCCAAGATGTTTATGTCTTTCTTTCTTCAGTCGAAAAGAAATTATGGTTTTTGAGGAAAACATTCCAGGATTTTTCTCCATAAAGTGGAATTCAACAGGGTTCAATGGGTTGAAGGTCCAAATTGCAGTTTAAATGCAGCTTCAAAGGGCTCTACATGAAATAAGAAGAAATAAGGGTCTTGTCTAGTGAAATGATCAGTCATTTTCTAAAAAAAATAAAATAAAATTATATACTTAACCACAAATGCTCATCTTGCACTGCTCTGCAATGTGCCACGCATTACATAGTCACGTTAGAAAGGTCATGCGTGACGTAGGCAGAAGTACCGCGGTAGGGCGAAAAACTCCATCTCATTTTCTCCTCCAGCTTCAAAATTGTCCAACATTGTTTTACCTTTTTTGTAAAGGCCGTTTGACTTAGGTCTTTTCACGTTTGCTTTGTAAACACTTGCTCGGTACTTCCGCCTAAGTCACGTGTGACCTTTCCAGAGTGATTACGTAATGCGTGGCGCATCGCAGAGCTAGTGCAAGACGAGCATTTGTGGTTAAAAAGTATATACATTTTTATTTTTTTAAGAAAATGACCAATTGTTTTGCTAGATAAGACCCTTATTCCTCGTCTGGGATTGTGTAGAGCCCTTTGAAGCTGCATTTAAACTGCAATTTGGACCTTCAACCCATTGGTAACCACTGAAGTCCATTATATGGAGAAAACTGGAATGTTTTCCTCAAAAACCATAATTTCTCTTCGACTGAAGAAAGAAAGACATAAACATCTTGGATGACGTGGGGGTGAGTAAATTATCAGGAAATTTTCATTCTGAAGTGAACTAATTCTTTAAAATCATGTTAAAAGCACATTTCTTAAATAACTTTTGGGCATCTTCATGATGGGGTGTTTGATCGCTAGCTTGTGTATGTGTTTTGTTCTCTGTACTCTTTTTTTTACGTGTTTGTTTTAGTGATTGTGAAGCATTTTGGGCAACAGCTGTTGTAGTAAATGTGCTATATAAATAGAAAGAAAGAAAATGTCGTGTTTATTTCAATGTAATTATTTGAGAAATTTACTAGCAATTTCTGAGTGAAAACTGTTTCTACACCATTTTTTTCAGTGCACTTAAGTTCAGAGATATGACAGTGAATAAATGATAGAGCACATTTGTGAGTGAACTATTCCTTTAATTTTGCAAAGAAAATGTGTTTTTAAAACCCCCCAAATCCATGTTGTGCAGCATGTAGCAAATGTTGAAGCAGTGCTCTTCACACAGCGGTCCGGGTTCGAGTCAGGCTTGTGATTCTGATCTCAGTCCCTGATAAATCCAAAAAGAAAAGGCCATAACTAATAGTGTAAAACACATCTCATCTGTGCTTGTGGAACAGGTTTAAATTGTGACACACTGCTCTGGCTCATCATGAGCTACTGTGTAACTCTAATCTATTTGCTGTGTTCCTGAAGGTTCAGACAAGCAGAGCAGATGTTTCAAGAACCACAAGCAGCCATGGATTCTAGTTTGTAGTTGTACGGGAGATGTAGGACAAGCTTACTAAAACCGTCTTGCTTGTGGTGAAGTTGTACTCCATTTGTTGGTTTCGAGACATCCTGTGGCATTCGGTGTCCTTTACCTCGGGGCTTCCAGGATGTGGAGATGAACATCAGACCTCTCTGATCTTTGCGTCTTTGCACACACACACCTAATCTCCCTATCCATTGGATGTTACCTGCTTTTAAAAGATCACATCCCTGGTGCAAACCATGCGGTCGCCTCAGTAAGCACAGTGACATGCTCAGACTAGGCGAGTTTCGTTTTCCGTTCAGTAAAAGATAATAGGAGAGGATAATTACAGTGACAGTGTCAGATGAAATGTATTTTCTTTGTACTCAGCTAACTCCCCACAGAAAGCATTTCAATTTACTCTGTCTTGCACAGAACAATATCGTCCCTGTAGACCGTGACACAAAGGACCATTACAAACGACAATATATATTTCATATCTCCCGAAATGTTTGCTGCAAGTTACAAATGGAGATCTATTCAAGTATTTATGCGATGCAACCAACAGAATATGTATTAGTAATACATGTGGGGTGAAGAGAAACATATTCTCTTGCATATATCCATTTGTTGTCAAGATGCATTGGGCTCTAAGGTCGAGACTGAGATGGAGAAAGTCTCTCATTGCTGCGGCTCAAGTTTCTATACTCCATACAGTATGTACCAGTAATTAACATAACCTGCACTACCTTTTTTTTTTTTGATCAATGTCAAGATTATTAGTATTGATTTTTGGTAACACTTTGCAGTAAGTTCCCCTTAATGTTGATGCTGAACAATGCATTTGTTACAGTATTTAATAATCTTCGTTTATATTAGCTAATAAAAATACAACTGTTCATAGTCCATGTTAGCTCAGGTCCATTAAATAATATTAACAGATACAACGTTTGATTTTAATAATAAATTAGTAAATGCTGAAATTAACATTAACTAAGATTAATAAATGCTTTAGAAGTACTTTTCATTATTAGTTCATGTTAACTTATGAGATTAACAAATGGAATTTTATTGTAAAGTGTTAGTTTTATTTTTTATTTTTTTTATTTTCGGCAAAAGTATATAGTTTACGTGCTGTAGATTGTCACCGTTTGGTTTTCTCCTTTTTTAATCACTAGTTAATTTTAAATAATTCTGCTGTGACAAAGTGCCCCGATTATGCTATTTGAAACATTTTTTATTTGTTTTGGGGGTCACCTACAATAGGTTTACATGCATTAAACTTTAATTTTCTCCTAATATACATTGCTCATCACCTCTTTTTTCATAGGGTCTGAAACAGCTTGATAAAGTTTTTCTAAACCCCTCCTTTCCGAGAGCTTCCTCTGCTCAGATTGGTCAGATGGCCTAGTCTGTTGTGATTGGTCTACTACTTACAGTGCATGTCAGAAACGAAACACCCAGTACCATATCTGAATTTCAGCTATGGAGATTTCGTCAGCGCTTGTATACACAGCCATACGAACAGTAACAATGGCGTCAGTTTTACCGTATCAATTCCAGGGTGAGTCCTCATCCTTTTGAAGTGCATCAAAGTGGAGTCTCATTGCAGAAACCAGCGTCTTTTCCACGTGTTGAAAACACGACATGTTGCTACGTTGTAAAAAAAAAAATTCCCCGTAATATTTATGGTAAAAAAAATGGCAGCTGTGGTTGCCCAGCCTGGTCTCATTGTTAATACGTAGGTATTAATACATAACTTTCAAAGACACAAAACTTACATTTTTTACGTTTAGAAAGGTACTAAAACGTACAATATTTATGTCATTATGGCACTAAAACGTAAAAATGCTTTTTTTTACAGTGAAAAAACATAAAATATTTACGAATCTTTCACGTCATAAAGATATGTTTAATTTCCATTTTATCATTTTGTAGATAAATGTAAGATCCCTAAACCCCACCCCGAACCTAAACCTACCCATTTTATACAGAATGTTAAAAGAATAAAACACAATGGACAGAAATGTGTAGGAAAAGGACAATTTTAATAAAAATATAACATTAAAATGATATTTTGAGCCACTAATCCAACACCTACCCCTAAACCTACCCATAACCATTTCTTAAAACTCTGTACTGTTATAAATAAAAGAATAATAGACAAACAAGCGTAATCACAATAATTTATATTTTGCGAAAATGTCAAAAGTGGTACCAAAAGTAGTTCAAATGATGATGAGTTCCAGTCACAGTCCTCTCTGGCGGTAATAGTTTTTTATAGGGTACAGAGATGAATCAATAATTAAACTTATTAATCCATGAAAATATGATGAATCCGGCTTCTCTCCTTGAAGGCGCGCACTCATTTCAGATGTCAATCCACTGAAACACGGCATGTCGCAATCTTTGACTAAGCAGGTGAGAACCAATTAACCTTCTCGAGGGTGGCGCTACTTTCAAATTTGAATCATAACGAGCGTGGACTTTGACTGTGACGTTCGCTGTTGCTGAGAATCAAGATGAAGATCGATGGATAAAGGGCTGAATTTGGCTCTGTTCCTTACAAACGTGGATTCTAAAGATATGGAGAACACCAAACAAAAAAAAAATGGATGTGATTTGTGAATTTATGTTGTGCTTTGGTGGATCTTATGGTTGTATTGTCAGTCACTGCATAGGAGAAAACGCCTTCTGTGTCGCACAGCAAACAAACTAAATATTACAAAATGGTTAAACAATTACAGAAATTTTCTTCATAAGGTTTCAAATTGTAGTCTTTTTTAACATTATGTAATCCTCCGAAATGAGTTTGCAGCACAAGTCACAAACAGAAATGTTATTTCATATTAAGTAGATGAGTAAACTGCTTTCAACAAATTTGACTAAAAACTTATTGATATGACAATTGAATACAACAGATTGAAATCATTAAAGCCACAATATTAATATTAATACATGGGAATTCATATACATGCACACTATACGTTACATGATTTAAATTTTTTTGCTGTTAATACTTAAGTATTTTTACGTTTTAGTGCTATAAATACGTCAATGTTGTACATTTTTGTGTGTATGAAAACGAAAGTACATGAGATCACGTTGGGTTGCCAGAACTTTACCGTAAAAAATACGGTTACATTTTAGGTTTTACGGGACAGCTGTCTATTTTACAGTTCAAAACCATATAATTTAAAGGTTTATATTGTAATAATTACGGTTCATAACTGTTTATTTTAAATTCTGTTAAATTTATGGAAAAAATTTAATTAACTGATATAATGTTAATTTACCAACCTATTGAAGTACTAATATCTATTTTGTACTTTTGTAATACACTGACAACCACCAATAACACAGTGGTGATGAGAGTCACATGATGAATCAAAGTTCATCACAAGCAGCTTTTCCACAAGCTGAGAATGACAATACTAATATATAGAAGGTGCACACCGTGTCATTCACACAAACAACACCATCATGGTAACACACATTAAATTTTAAAAATCCAATAAACATTAATTCAACAACATTAGATGTAACATAAAACCCTGATGTACATAACTGATTAGAAAAAACTAAGAAACAGTTATTTTAACGAAAATACATCAAATGTGAAGTGTCACGCAGGGAATTGTGGGAATGTCAATTTACAGTTTTTCACTGTAAATTATACAAAGACTTGTTATTTTTCACTTCCAAAAACTGTAAATTTAATGGTATTTTACCTTAAAATTACAATAAATGTACCATTAGATCTATTACAGTTATTCACAGTATATTATGGAAACTTTCCGTAAACCAATTAACTGTATTTCACCATAGCATTTTTACAGTCTTTTACTGTTAAAATCATGGTCATTTTTTACAGTGTACAACATGTTGATTCTCAGCTACAACAGTATTTGAGGGAGGGTCAAAGTACTAAGTAGTTTGTAGGCAGCAAATGAAGACCATAGGCCGGTATTATGCAAATTTGATACAAACCTACATAGATATGTTACGGAAGTGAGGCTGGAATTGCTGATGACTCGTTTTGGCGATTCTTTCTTTTAGGAGACAGTAGGCCAGATTTACTGTGTTACACACTGCATGAAAGGTAATATTCGGAAAAGCATAATAGGGGCACTTTAACAAATGTAGTCTATCCATTAATATAAGCTCATAAAACCTGCATGTATAGCCTAATAATTATACAAAATATCAGGACAAAATGCTGTTTAAAATGCATGTCAAACTTCTCAAAAAAGCTTAACCCAGACTTTGTTGTTGTATTACAGTAATTGCATTTTGAAAAGGACACCTCATTGAAAACTGAAGCAGGTGCCATATTAAAGCAAATAACAATGTAATGTTGATCTGTGGCAGCGTCAAGTCAAGCAACCAGAGGAGAACAAAGCAGCATGTTAGTGTGACACTGAGACATGGCAGAAATAAGGTAAGCATTAATAGTTACAAAATGAAACACTGCTAGGAATGCTTGTTTACCTCTGGTTATATGCATTTTAAATGTCTGGGCTGAATTGAAAATAAAAACAATTAAATTTTCAGCATTGCAATGTGCAGGGGAGCATGCGGTAATCGCTACACGCAGGAACATAAGTTAAGAGTCTTCCAGAATTTATAGAACAAGCTCTTACGTTATTTTGGGTGTTGCTGAGTGAGGAATTTGCATTGGCATTAATAAGTAATCCAGCACAACACGAGTTTTTAGTTCTGTAGGCAGCAATCAAAATTAATTATTTCCATTGTTAATTTTTCATTGCTCTTATCCAAGACTGAGAAAATGCATTAGTCACTTAGCATTCGCTAAATTTTTCATGGCAAGCTGTTCTCAAAAAAACCATAATAGCCACCTAAGAAAACACCACATACATGCTATGACTCGAGTTCAGTGTTTTTTCTTAAACAAGCGACTTCGAAGTAAGAAATTAGAACATTGTTCAGTTGTTTTCCTGAAACTCATATTCTTCCATCCAAAACTATACTGTGATTCAGCAAAGTGAAAACTTAACCTCTTGTGCTCATTGAGAGAAAAGCACTAAAAGCCTTAATTTAACATTGAGCAATGCACTGCACATGCACTGGGGTGCAATGGGTTGAAGGTCCAAATTGCAGTTTCAATGGAGCTTCAAAGGACTCTACATGATCCCAGACGAGGAATAAGGGTCTTATCTAGTGAAATGATCTGTCATTTTCCTAAAAAAAAAACAAATAATTATATTTTTTACCCACAAATGTTCATCATGCTTGCGCCACGCATTACATAATCACATTGGAAAGGTCACACGTGACGTAGACGGAAGTACTGCGGTGTGGCAAAAAAATCCATCTCATTTTCTCCTCGAACTTCAAAATCACCCGACATTGTTATTTTACCTTTTTTTTTTTTGTTTTGTGTAAAAGGCATTTGGCTGGGTTTTGCACGTTCGCTTTGTAGACACTGGATCTGTATTTTCGCCTACACCACGCATGACCTTTCCAACGTGATTACATAATGTGTTGCGCATCGCAGAGCTAGTGCAAGACAAGCATTTGTGGTTAAAAAGTATGTACATTGATCGACATATGATCGATTGTTTCGTTAGATAAGATCCTTAATCCTTAGGTGGGATCGTGTAAAGCCCTTTGAAGCTGCACTGAAACTGCAGTTTGGACCTTCAACCCATTGCACCCAAGTGAAGTCCACTATATGGAGAAAAATCCTGGAATGTTTTCCTCAAAAACTGAAGAAAGAAAGACATAAACATCTTGGATGACATGGGGTGAGTAAATTATCAGGAAATTTTAATTCTGAAGTGAGCTAATTCTTTAACCAATCACAGCATGCATTCATTTTGCTTCATATTCATTTTTACATATACATTTTTAACAGTAAAAGTTACAAATTAACATTACAAACTAGCATGACCCAGCAATTAAATGTTCAAGATTAATAAATAAATAAAAATGGCTCATTGGGATAGTTTACCCAAAAATGAAAATTTGATGTTTATCTACTTACCCCCAGGGCATTCAAGATGTAGGTGACTTTGTTTCTTCAGTAGAACACAAATGATGATTTTTAACTCCAACCGTTGCCGTCTGTCAGCCGTATAATGCGTATCAATGGGAATTCCATCTATAAGAGTAAAAAAAAACATTCACAGACAAATCCAAATTAAACCCTGCTGCTCGTGATGACACATTGATGTCCTAAGACATGAAACAATCGGTTTGTGCGAGAAACCGAACAGTATTTATAACGGTTGGAGTTAAAAATCATAATTTGTGTTCTACTGAAAAAACAAATTCACCTACATCTTGAATGCCCTGGGGGTAAGCAGATAAACATCAAATTTTCATTTTTGGGTGAACTATCCCTTTAACGCATATAACAAAAAGTGATTATGTGAATGTGTGCTGCATTTTGAACCCTCGCAGGTAATAAATCACTACTAAAAGAAAGAAATAACCCATACAGTATGAACTAATTCTGCTCAAATGCAAAGCGAGATCCTGAGAAATCCTCTTAGCGTTCAATGATTAAAAAAGGCTTTATGTGCACAAAACACATTAGATATGCTGTAATTAGTATTACTGTCATTTATCCCTCCCACTTCATTCAATCATAAAGACATCAGAGCCTGATGCACAATAACAAAAACCACTAGGATTTGCTTGTTTGAGCATCACGAGGGAAGCTTTGTGTGTCGTGAATGCTCAAGCTCCCAAAAATGACAAAGCAGATGTGTTTTTCTGTGACTAGGGGCTTATGGTGATATTTCCCTGCTTCGCCTGAGGCTACGTGCTTTTTACTCATCAGACGGGTGGAGACGAGGGGCCTATTGATGGGCTGAAGTCTCTCAGGAGATTCATGTTTATAGTGGATGTCACTACCCAATTTATACAGTATTCATCACCGTCTGTCTGGGCAGATATACACTCACATTTCACATTTATTTGTATAGCGCTTTTCACGATACATATAATTTCAAAGCAGCTTTACAGAGAATGCATGTCAACATTACTATTTAAAGAATGCAGTTAGCAAATAATGTAATAATTTAGGCAATTAGTTTACAATCACTGTTAGCAGTTTAACTGAAGGTAGAAGCAATGAGCTCCTAGAAAAATTAATTACATTAACAATAATTAGGATATAGAAATTGGGCAATGTGCATGTTGATCCAGATGATTGCGTCTTCTGAAGTCCTCGCAGGAGTTGGCGCTGTCTCTTCACAGGTGTTGGTCATCTGAGGTCTTCTTAAGACGGGTGTCCCGAGGTAAAACAGAAAAGCAAATGGAGAATAATTAGCATAGCTGCTGTTCATAACATTAAGCAAAGATAGTCATGTGCAATTGATCTGGTATGAGAGGCATTATGTGAATGCTTGGCTAAAAAGATGCGTCTTTAATCTAGATTTAAACTGGGTGAGCGAGTCTGAGCCCCTGACATTATCAGGAAGGCTATTCCAGAGTTTAGGAGCCAAATGTGAAAACGCTCTCCCTCCTTTGGTGGACTTAGCTATCCTAGGTACAACCAGAAATCCAGAGTTTTGTGATCTTAAAGAGCGTGAAGGATTGTAGGGCGATATAAGATCAGTTAAGTACACAGGAGCTAAACCATTTAGAGCCTTATAGGTCATTAGCAATACTTTATAATCGATACGGAACTTAATGGGTAACCAGTGTAGAGATGATAAAATTGGTGATATATGATCATATTTTCTTGACCTGGTAAGAACTCTAGCAGCTGCATTTTGTACTAATTGTAGCTTATTTATTGAGGAAGCAGGACAACCAGCTAATAATGCATTACAGTAATCTAATCGAGACATCATGAAAGCATGAACTAACTTTTCTGCATCAGAAAAAGATAACATATTCCGTATCTTAGCAATGTTTCTGAGGTGGAAGAAGGCTGTTTTTGTAACATATGAAATATGATTTTCAAAGGACAATTTGCTGTCTAATATAACACCCAGGTCTTTAACTGTTGAGGATGGAGTAACAGTACATCCTTCTAAATGCAGATTGTAGTCTCAGAGATTGTGTACAGGTTTTTAGCCCAATAAGTACTTCAGTCTTATCTGAATTTAATAGAAGAAAATTACTAGTCATCCAATGTTTTACTTCTTTAACACACTCTGTCAGATTGGATAATTTAGAGATTTCATCTGGTTGTGTTGAAATATATAACTGAGTATCATCGGCATAGCAGTGGAAACTAATTCCATGTTTTCTTATAATATTGCCAAGTGGCAGCATGTATATTGAAAATAGCAGAGGGCCTAACACAGATCCTTGCGGCACTCCATAGTTTACTATAGTTATCTTAGATTTTTCCCCGTTTATATAAACAAAATCGTGACGGTCTGATAGGTACGACCGAAACCACCGTAATGCCTGGCCCTGAATACCAGTGTAATTTTGTAGTCGATCTAGGAGTATTTTATGATCTATAGTGTCGAACGCAGCACTGAGATCAAGTAACACTAGTATTGAGATACAGCCTTGGTCAGAAGCTAGAAGTAAGTCGTTTGTAATTTTAATGAGCGCAGTTTCTGTGCTATGATAAGATCTGAATCCTGACTGAAATTTTTCATAGATAGCATTTTTTTGCAAGAAGGAGCACAATTGGGCCGACACCACTTTTTCTAGTATTTTTTAGACATAAATGGAAGATTTGAAATGGGTCTGTCACTCATGTGACACGATCCGATCGAGAGGTTTCATAGTTTATCATTTGAAAGAATATGATGGCCATGCATTTTGATTGACCAACAATTTACAGCAGAATATACAGAATCAGTTGTAGTGTCACAGGTAATGATCCACCTTAAAGGGATGATTCCTGTTTATGCAAACCAGTATGACTTATGAACCAGTATGAATATCTCGGCCGCTTTTTTCCCATATTAAAGTGAAAGAATACTGAGGCTGTAAAGCTATAAAATGTACACTGTAAACCCAAATAAGTTGGGCTATCTCAAAACATTTGAGGTAATCAGTTACATAATTTTTTTTACGAATGATGTTCCCAATTTTAAGTAAGAACTATCAAGTTATCAACTATTGATTTTGTAGTAGTCATGCATGTTAATTGCTCCTAACTGTACCTTTTAATACAGATCTGCTTCCAACACGTTTGAGGAGGCATTGAACAGCAAGTTTAAAAATTATCTCAGAAATTGGAATATGATGTAAAACTCCTAGATGTAATTAGAAACACCCAGTTCATAAGGTTATTCATGTTTCTGGGACTTTTAAAGTTTTTTGCTCTGATAATGAATAAAGTCCTTAAACTTTAAAACAGGCTCCAAGCTCCGGTTGTAATCCTGAGATCCAACACAGAGCAAAAGAAAACATCACATGAGATGAAACCCGCCTTCCCTGCTCCTGTTGTATTTTGCATGACCTATAATTCTAAAACACAGTGAAACATTAATCAAGCGTGACAATCTTCGCTGCATTAATCATGTCGATTTCAGTCTCGACCGTTGATGCTGATTTGTTTATAATATGTTCAGTCAAAGGGGCATTACTCAATTTGCCGGTTATTTGCATTTTTGAAGAGTGCCACGTTCCTGAGCGCAGAGGAATCCTGTGATCAATAATATAGTTGCTAATGAGCCACCCTGGCCCCCTCTGTGAAGCTTTCATCCAAAATTCATTAATATCTTGTTTTATTCATCCGGACGTGGAGCTGAGATGTTGAAAACCACAAGACAGCTTCAGCCCACCCTGGAAGACGAGACACGTGTACGAGCTGCTTTGTTTGACGAGATTAAACGACAGCGCTGCTCATTCTAAAGTTTGAGTGCTGAAGTCTGTAGAGGAAATGTGAACAGGGTAGACGGACCAGGTGTAAGGAATATAAATGTGTGCGCTGAACTAGAACCTGATCTACCAGCAGTCTCATATCTTCAGAAATATTAGTCATGGTGATCTGAAAGGGGAAAAAAAAGTGAAATGTTTCATGCCAAACCTGTTTCAGGACATATTCATAAGCAGCGGTGTAAAATAATACTTGAATAATTTTACTTTATAACTATACTTATTATTTTGGGGAATTTGTACTTCACTCAAATGCAGTTTGAACTCAAAACATGTACTTTTACCTAATTACAATTTTTGCAGTGGTTACATTCCATGTATTCTGTCTGGAATACATTTTTTTTTTTTTTTGGCTTCTGTGCTGCATCTTACTGCTTAAGGGCCTTTCAATGTGTTTGTGTTCCACTGTGCTTTAATTGTTGTTCTGTGTAAGCATGCATTAAACAAACGTTTATAACCCGTCATTGCATCATCCCTCCCCCAGCCAAACCTTTCTGTCAAAACATTGTATGCAATTATTTCACTTTGCACTGAGAAAATGATTAAAAATGATTAAACAAGTTTTTATTTTTGCTATTTTACTTTTTAACAATTTTTTTTACTTTTAAGTTGTTTTTGATTAGATACTTGGAGTTTTAACTTGGAGTGTCCATACTTGAGTATAATTTTCTTAACTATCATTTGCTCATATGGGAGACATCACTGTAGTGACTGTTATCCTGCTATTTTTTTTTTTTGTGACATTCTCATATTAGTTTACAGGTTTTGTTAGTAATCTCAGTAATCACATTTAAAGATGTACAACCCAACTGGCTTCAACAACAATGTTTTATTATTTTTATATTTTACATACACTGCTGTAATATAATCATTGTTGAGGGTAACACATTATAAGTTATGTGAATTACGTAATCAGATTACTTTTTTGATGTAATGAGTAAAGTAACACATTGCACATTCATATTGAGTTACTTTATCAGGGGTGTCCAGTCCTACCCCTGGAGATCTACCTACCTGCAGAGTTCTGATCCAACCCTGATCTGACATACCTGTCTGTAATTATCAAGTGCTCCTGAAGATCTCAATTAGCTGCTTCAGTTGTGTTTGATCAGGGTTGGAGCTTAACTTTGCAGGAAGTTAGATCTCCAGGAACATGATTGGGTACCCTTGGTGTATGTTATATAGGCTATGTTGTTGATTGCATGACTGCGTTAAAAAAAAGAAAGAAAAATCACCTGCAAGGCCTAGAAGAGACCGAGCCTCAGCCAGGTGTGAACAAGTAATACAAAAGTAACAGAGTGCATTACTTTCCATAAAATGTAATATAATTATGTGGCAAGCAGGATGAGGCTGAGGGCCGTGAGAATGGCACGAGGCCGGTAGTGTGATTGATAATGACCGCCACCTGTGCCCAGCACAGGTTCGCGCCTCCTTTTTCCCTGATCTACGAACAGTGTTACATTGGTGCCGAAACCCAGGAGAAAGGAGGAACATGCTGTCAAAGAGCCCTCACCACTGTGAGGAATCCGCGGTGCCATCGAGCATAGGCTGAGCAGAGTCTGCCGCCATGGACGTTCAAGGCGGAGGGCTGGAGTGAGTTGCTAAAGGGATGGACGAACCGGCTGCCGGCCACCTGGGTTGTGGAGGGGTGGCTGCCATCCGTGAGAGAGTGGAAGAGTCGCCACCATTTGCTGAGGCCGGAGCCTGCTGCTGTCCGCCATGATGGGGAGGAGCAGGGAACGGGAGACTCCTGCCGGCTGGCCAAACCCGGAGGATCCGTTGAGCCGTCCACCGAGGGCTATCCAGTGCCGCAACCAGGCATCGCGGATGATGAGACTGGATAGCAGTGCATTTTGGAAACCGGACCTAGAATTTTTTTCTCTCTCCCCTCTGTCGCTCCTGATGCTTCAGTCTCCTTTTCTCTTGCCTCATCTGTCCTTACCTCCAGGTGCCACGGCTGTAGAGCGCATCTCTGAGTACCCCCCGGCCTGTGACGGGCCATGAGGGTATGTGGCAAGCAAGACGAGGCTGAGGGCCACGAGAATGGTGCGAGGCCAGTGGCGTGATTGATAATGAGCGCCACCTGCATGCCGCACCGATCTCGTATTTCACGGAGGAGATCAGAAGTATAAAAAAAATTTTTTTTATAGAGCTCAGGAGGATTTGCAGTGAAAAGAGACTTAAAATTTGGCCTGTTGCTCACAAAATTGGTTCGCTATCAAGAAGAGTTCTTGATCTTGAATCTAACACATATTACATATGGACTCCGGTTTCGATACATGCTTCTTTTTGAAGCTTCAGTTTCAATTCTGTGTAACTGCATGGAAATGGGGGACAAATTTTCATGTTTTGAGTGAGCTGATCCTTTGAAGACATTTGTCTGACTATAAAGCCATTCACTGTGTCAAGAATTTGCAGTAAATCAAAAGAATTCACTGTGAATCACAGAGGAGAAGTGAATTAGTGTTTTATTTAGCGTTATAGCTCCAAACCCCAAAGCGGCACATGACGACCTATTACACTCGTGCTCAGATAAAGGACCGTATCATTTTCAAAACGTGCCCCATCTGAATAATTCAAAAGCTGGAAATTGTCTCTCAAATCAGGAGAGGCTGAAATATATTCCGCTAAAATTTTTCCGCAAAAGGAAGCAAGGAGATCTGTCCGCCATGTAGCACTGCCTGCTTCCTTGGTTTTAACTCTCACCTTTGAATATTTCATTTTTGGCAATGCTTCACAGAAGAATGGCTCACCCTTCAAGTACATTTACATTAATTTTTGAATTTCTTGGATGAGGCCCTGGAGGTCACTGCAATTCATGTTGAACTGACAGGCCTTTTTAAGGTGCTTGTCAGTCGGAGACGGCCGAGCGGAAAGCTCCCATCCAAACTCAGTGAGACAGGCCCTCTTTGGCAGCCTTGATTGGTGCCTTGATGTCTGTTAGTGTAACCTGGGAGGTTAGTGCCGATGTCACTCAAACCACACACTCAGACTTGCTTGAAAAAAGCTACCAAAATCGTGAGCGCAGGCGCCTGTCCATTGTTCAGTCGTGAGCGCGTGCGCGCCAACGACTGCGCTGTGGCTGTCAAGTCGATTTCATCGGCTCTGTTAAAAAATGGTGACAGCATGGCTATCAAATATTTGTCCTGCGTCTGTAGAGTCAGTGTGTCTGTCTGTGCGAATCTCTCACATTCGGAGCTCCAACTTTCCCCTCGATTTCCCATTTACAACCTCTCAGTGGGCGACTCTAATTTGCCTTCCCTCTGCTGTAGTGTGACAGAGGCTTGTCACCGCTCGGCTGATGAGGGGAATATGTTGTCTGTTCTGGATGGATGTTTCTGGAAGTTTGAAGAGAGGCAGATGGTGGGAGAGGGAAAAGGCGCGTACACTGTCCTCGCGCTCTGCCTTCCTCACCTCACCTGTTTCATTTGCATTCTGTTTCATCAGCGGCCCGCTCTCCTGTCTGCACTGTATTTTATTTCTCAACGCTATTCTGAATTTCATACCAGGCAAACACACATCTTTTATATTGTCATAACCGGAGATGCAGTTGAGGAAACCGCAGCCACGGAGAAAATCGCTCAAGTTTACTTTTACAGATCGATGAGGTGCAGTGCTCTTTAGAGCTAAAAGGCCTCTTTTTTGAACTTCAAATAAAATGTCCTTTTAGAAGGATGCATTTATCATGATTGTTAAGACATACTCCAGGTGAATGATAAAAATATTAACTCATAGATATCAACATACTTCCCCAGTTTGATTACATTAAGAATTTATTACATTAACAAATATTTTTTGTATTAGGCCTACAAGTTTTCTGAAATGTTATGTTTAAATATGCAAATGAGGCATTATCTAATTAAATATGCACTGTGTACATTTCCAGAACAGAAATCTGAACATTGGATAAAGCCAGCGTAATAGCGTTTTTTAATAATAAACCAAAATACTCAGACGATACAATACAAATAAGCAGAATAATTGAAAATCACACCTAGTGTCAACAAGAACTGACAAGAGACTGAACTAAACAGGGTGTATATATGAAGAGTTTTGGTTCCAAAACGCGATAAACGCCATTTTCAAAAAAATTGAGTTTCCGCCAAAATTAGTATTGTATCTGGTCGGTATTGAAAAGTCATTTATTAATTTTGCGCAAAATGCGATATCCGTCGTGTTATTCTGTCATGTTTTCTCCCTTTCTTTCCAAAACGCAACAAACGCCAGTCTCCTTTTTCTGCAGAACGCGATATATCCGCTCAACCTATCACAGCGCACCATTCCACCCACTGTAAACATTGAAGGCTTTTTTAAAAAGCCGTTTTTAATACCAATGTACTCTGCAAATGTGTTTATTTAACCGTGCGGTGGCGCCAGATACTCTTTAATCGGTAATGACAAATAATTTATAACATTAACAAGATGACCCGTTGAATTTATTTTGGGAGCGACGGCTGAGTGTATTTTTAGTGAAATGCCTGTATATAAGATAAATATTGGCAAAGTTTAGACTCTGTCATTTATTTGAATCAACTTACTTTGTTGTGTTTTTTCAATTTGAAAAATAACTTTTATATTGATGGATTAATTGTAAAAGTGTCATGGATTTATTGCATTTTGGGGAAAAAATTATACGTTTTTATAATAAACTTTTTAAAATCAAAATGTAGATTTGAATTTTTAATGTTTTTATAACCAAAAGATGCTATGTGAAAGTTTGAAACAGAAAATAGTGGTTTTCATCTTGCCACTTTCTTGGTAAAGAAAACACCTTTTTACTCAAATTAATCAAAATGGAGTTATTGCGTTTTTGGAACCAAACTCTTCATATATACAATAGGCAGGTGGACATAGGTTACTATGGTAGCAGATAGACACACACTAGGAAACTAATGCTGCGTTCCAGGCAGGTTTTTGAGCCCGTAAGTCACAACTTCAAATCACGACTCACAACTTTGTAGCGTTCCAGGAAAGTCACGCCAAACTGCGTAAAAGTGTAAACAAACCAACATGGCGGACCATACGGGGCTTATGCTCATTAACAATTATTATATCGCCAAAGGTGCTCACTCCTTGCTTTATTTGAGGGAAACAGAGGAGGAAAACGGCGCATAAGGCAAGAGAAGCTGTTATACCTTTTATTTTACCGTGCACTTGCAAAAACACCACATCCGGGTGGGGCTGCCATCGATGTACTCCCAGTTACGGGTTCTGGTACATCGATCTAGTACGAGTTCACGGGTGGGATGTCACGGCTTTGACTGCTGTTCCAGTGCACTTTCACGGGTAGAAGGTTGGAAAAACACGGGTTGCCTGGAACGCAGCATAAGGCTGTGTCCTAAATCGCCCCCCCCCATACCCTCATTCGCTATTCCCTACATTAGTCCACTAATAAAGTTAATTCACTTGAGGGAGTGAATGAAAACAAGTGAGTGAATTTGGACACTCCGTGCACCAGAATGGCTGCCGCTTTTGCATAGTTTGTGCTTGCTGTTTAACAATTATTAGAAACTTAGTAAACTGGCTGCTCCAGTAGTAAGATTAAAATATTTACACTGAACTCTGTCATGGAAACTATGTATAAACCTTCATTAAACAATTTAATAAACAATTAAAGGAATTTATACCTGTATATGCTGTACCCACATTAGACTAGCGGTTTGGAAAATGGATGGGTGGATGATTCAGCTGCGGGCACCATCTTCTTGCGAGATGCGGGAATTAATTTGGTGCACAACACTCACAATGCATTGTGGGTATTTTCTAGCCGTTGAGTGTACAGTATTTTCTAGCCATTTCTAGCCGTTGTGTGTGTGAAATGTAAGAACATCCATTCAGATCCGCTCTGATGGATAGATCCGTTTAGATCCACTCTGACGGACAACAAAAACAACAAAAAACTCACTAGGACTTCCTAGCTCTTCCATCCAGATAGCAAAATTCTGTTTTTACTGTTATTTCTATTCCTTATGTTCTATTTTTATTATTCTTCTTTATGTAAAGCACTTTGAATTACCATTGTGTTTGAAATGTGCTATACAAATAAAATTGCATTGCCTTGCCTTACATCGGTTGTACACTCGTTATAGCGGGGGATTGTGGGATTGAATGAGTGCACTCGATAACGTCCACTATGGTTTTGGACACCAATACAAATGGCTGTCCCCTCAAATAGTCCCCTATTTAAGGGTATAAGGGGCAATTTCGGACAGCCCAGGTCAACTAAGGAAGACAGGAAATGAACACAGGAGCTGGAAGCACAAAACTAAGCCAAAACAGTACATAACCTTGACAGCCAGGTTTAAATTTTGTTGACATATTTTTTTACATAGGGGATTTTGGATATCTCATTTTATCACATCAGGCAAATTATATATGATCAAACTTTCAGAATATAGATAGGAATAAAACTGAAAAAAGCTTGGTGTATGAAGATTTCCGTCTTTACAGATATGTATTGTAATTGAAATCTACAGATGCAAATAGATAAATAGATAAATATCTCAAAATTGACTAGGGCAACAAAAAAAAAATCCGCAATGTTTTTGCCTGCGGTGTCTTGCTTTAAATGATGTTTTATTAAAGGATTAGCTCACTTTCAAATGAAAATTTCCTGATAATTTACTTACCCCCATGTCATCCAAGATGTTCATGTCTTTCTTTCTTCAGTCGAACAGAAATTAAGGTTTTTGATGAAAACATTCCAGGATTTTTCTCCATATAGTGGACTTCAATGGCCACCAAATGGTTGAAGGTCAAAATTACAGTTTCATTGCAGCTTCAAAGCGTTCTACAAGATCCCAGATGAGGAATAAGGGTCTTATCTAGAGAAACCATCACTCATTTTCTAAAAATAAATTAAAATTTTATACATTTTAACCATAAATGCTCATCTTGAACTAGCTCTCTTCTTCTTCTTCTCTATTAGAATTCCAGCAGTGTAGACACTGCTAAGTGTATTACTGCCCTCTACAGGTCAAAGTTTGAAATAATTGTTATATACTTGCACTAGCATATTGTATATGAGAATTTAGTTCAAACTTTGACCTGAGGAGGGCAGTAATTCACTTAGCAGTGTCTACACTGCCGGAATTCTAATAGAGAAGAAGAAGAAGAGAGCTAGTTCAAGATGAGCATTTATGATTAAAATATATAAAATGTAAAACTTTTTTTAGAAAATGAGTGATCGTTTCTCTAGATAAGACCCTTATTTCTTGTCTGGGATCGCGTAGAACGCTTTGAAGCTGCAATGAAACTATATGGAGAAAAATCCTGGAATGTTTTCATCAAAAACCTTAATTTCTTTTCGACTGAAGAAAGAAAGACATGAACATCTTGGATGACATTGGGGTGAGTAAATTATCAGGAAATTTTTATTTGAAAGTGAACTAATCCTTTAACAAAGTTCGGGAGGAACAAAGTCAAATAAGCTATACAATTATCACATCATCTCAACCTGCTGTCAACAATCAGTAATCAACATATCTACCCAATCAGATTGAGTACAGGCCTATATATAACCACAGTCAACTCACCCATGAATCCTCAACAGTTTTCAGCATCCCTCCACCACCCCGTCTCCTCACACTCACTTGGTTACTTCCTAACCTAAATAGGGGGGTGGGGGTTTACTCTGTGTTGAGACCAAATACCGAGCTCAGAGCCCTCTCCCCGGACAGCATGCCAAATATGTATACCATTTATTTTATCTGACTTATTTGTAAGTGTGAACTTGTGAAATGAAGAAATGTATTATTTTGTGTGTGTGTGTATATATATATATATATATATATATATATATACACACACACACACTTATGCACAATGTGATCCCGACATCTTCTGAACAAGCATGTTGTGAGCATAACCATGTGCATCATTTCTTAGATAGTGCTGCTCCTGACAGTTCAAATAAATAGGCCAGCTGCTAGAGCATGACACCAGCAACACCAAGATCATGAGTTTGATTCCCAGGGAATACACATGATGATAAAATACAGTCCATGATTGTAAAACACTGTAATACTTGAGATGAGCGGATAATTCATATAATATAAAGATTGTTGTAGATGGTGGAATTAAGAACTTGCTGAGACATCTGGAATGATCTTGGCTGTACTGATAAATTTGTTATCCTACATACTGGATTTAGAGACAGCGGTCAGTAACCTTTAGAGCTGCACTGTTCTGAGATATCACTAATTGCAGATGTCAGTAATTATTTTAGTGGTAATGTTTGTGTTCTAGTTTATCTCACCTATAAGTATGAGACATTCATCGGAAGAGCTTCAACAATGTAGCTCTGTTGGTTTGAGCAGTTTAACACAACTTCTATAACTAGTTTAGTGAGTTTGGGTCTGAACTCCAGATTTAAGTTCCTGGCCAGGGAGGGAAATCGGTTTTGAAATAATATTATAATGTGCATGTTTTATTCGCGTCTGACCTCGATGGACTGAACAGAAGAAATTAGCTGGAAAAGATTTCCATGTCAAAGAAGGTGGGGCTTCAGAGTCACACCTACCTATTACTTAATCACCACAGGTAGTTCAACGGTGTTTACCAGCTGACAAGCTCCAGAAACGAACTTCGCTTGGCCTGCTTTTGTTTTGAAATTACTTCACACCAGTTTGTTCTTTGATTTTTCTTTAAGTATATTGTGGCCTTTAAAGGGTTAGTTTACCCAAAAATTATATGTCATCATTAAATGTTGTTCTAAACCTGTTTGACATTTGTTTGAGCAATGCATAAGAACCAGACTTGTGTGTCAAGCACGTTTGACCTTCTGGGGACATTGTGGGCTCCTTAATAGCTCTGGGTCCCCTGTACACAGTCCTACCTTTCTGCCTACTAGCAACACCCCTGATTGTAGCCTATACTGTACTTATCATTTTTTATCTTATAAAAGTTGTATGACATGTCTTTTGTGTGAATTGCATTCAGTTAATGTTTTGTGTTCTAAATATAACAATAAATAAAACAATTGTTTACAGAAAATTATTTGATGTGCCATTACAGTCATTTCAGTATGCATTTCAGCAACATTAGGTGCATGTATTATCTGTTGTGAATCAAATTAATACCTGCCTTTTCATTTTATTAATTTGTTCTCGCAATTGTCATTTCCAAAATTACTTTCAGGATTACCATCAATATATCATCTTATGGGAGCAAATACCTCAATTTGCATTGACAGCACCCTGTATTTTGTGCATGAATGGAGGGACACCCCAAATTACAATCTTCAGTAGGCCATGTTAGTAGATCAACTTTTTTTGGGTGCCATCAAATTTGCATATTTTTATGCCTGCAAACCTTTAGTATAAATCAGGGCCTTGAGAGGAGGATAAAATAACTCCACCCACCACTGCTCAGATATTTTAGGTTTTAAAATCTCACTGCTCGGACATTCTAACTTTAGTTATTTCTATTTACACTTTGGATGAGCAGAACCTATCACTATTTGCACACTTGTATTTTTTTTAAACAAGATGCCTTTTGCTGCTATTTATACTTTGTGCAAATAGCCGCAGTTACTATTTGCACCTCTTGTAGTTATTTATAAAANTATAATTCTTTATTTTTTATTTTTTTTTACACACAGTGTAAATAGCCTCTTCCTCCACCATTTGTGACACAAACATGAACGATACAGGCTCTTTTGACTTTGCTCAGTCAGCAACCACCCTATGGCAATGCCTTGCCAATCACTCAGAACACATTATCAAGTGCATAGCAACTCACATCCACCTATGTCACATTGAGGCATTGTGGTGGTTTTGCACAGTAAAGCACCGCTCAAATTTTCTTCAGAAACGGACACAGTTATTCATGGCTCACCTGTCCTCTCCCCTCACAAGTCATCAAGTCTCATCTATTCAATAATCCTGTTGGGTTTCAAATCTACCCTCATTATGTCACTGACAGCAGCTGTTCTACACCCGGTTGAGCCCGAGGCGGCTCACTCCAAATATCACATGGACCAATTAAACATTGTCTCTGTCCCTCATGTGGGCTGATGTGCCAGGACTGAGAAGGGTTAATGAGTGGGCTTGGGGACCGTGGGTCTCGTCCCTGCCTTATGCTTGTGTCATGTCACCCGCTCCCTTAAAGCTCAGCCATGTATTGAGACGCGGCCGGCGCTGAGCAGGTCATTACAATATTCATGAGGGGCGATCAGGAAGCTCTGGCCTGTTCTCCGCCTGTTGACGTGTAACCCACCGTACGAATGTGAAAGGTCATGGACCCGGCGCATGTCTGTCTCGAGAGCGTGTGATCCCGTGACAGTTAATACGGCTGCCTTATTGAAGTCGTATAAGCCGTCTCTTTCACTAACACCTTTAAATTTTTAAAACTATAATGTCCAAACCAATTAAATTCCAGCTGATCATTCTGCAGAAGCACATGGAGCATGAAATATGCATTGTGTTTCTTAGGAACTTTTTAGTTTCTTTTTTCCTTGTTGTGCTTGGGAAAAATGGATCTGATTTGCATATTAATGAGAGGCTTTGCAGATTGGCGTGTTGGAAAGTGTCACAGTGGTTGAACCTGATGAAGCCAGAGGCCTGTGTACAGACAGTGGGAGGTTTACACTGCATGTTCTTATACACCAACCACTGCACCGTATGCACACTGTGTGTATAATAACTTACCCGGCTAAACATGGTTAGTATGAGGAATGCTTGTGCTCGAATTCTTTTTCTTTTATTCAGTCATGTGATTTTTATGTATTTTCTTATCTGAGAAGTATGACCAACATGAATCGCTAAATGGTCTCTCAAACGGATTCAAAGCATAGTACAAAATGTTCCATTTTCAAATACATATACACTGCCCATCCAAAAAAAAAGTCACACACTCTAATATTTCATTGGACCGCGTTTAGCTTTGATTACGGCACGCATTCGCTGTGGCATCGTTTCGATAAGCTTCTGCAATGTCACAACATTTATTCCTGTACAGAGTTGCATTAATCTTTCGCCAAAAACTTGTATTGATGATAAGAGAGTCGGACTGCTGTGCAAAGTCTTCTCCAGCACATCCCAAAGATTCTCAATGGACTTAAGGTTTGGAATCAGTGGTGGCCAATCCATGTGTGAAAATGATGTCTCATGCTCCCTGAACCACTCTTTCACAATTTGAGCCCGATGAATCCTGGCATTGTCATCTTGGAATATGCCTGTGCCATCAGGGAAGAAAAAATCCATTGATGGAATAACCTGGTCATTCAATATATTAAGGTAGTCAGCTAACCTTATTCTTTGGGCACATAACGTTGCTGAACCTAGACCTGACCAACTGCAGCAACCTCAGATCATATCACTGCTCCCACAGGCTTGTACGGTAGGCACTAGGCATGATAGGTGCATCACTCCATCTGCCTCTCTTCTTACTCTGATGTGCCCATCACTCTGGAACAGGGTAAATCTGGACTTCTTCCATTGCTCCAGAGTCCAATCTTTGTGTTCCCTAGCAAATTGAAGCCTTTTTTCCCGATTAGCCTCACTGATAAGTGGTTTTCTTAAGGCTACACAGCTGTTTAATCCCAATCCCTTGAGTCCCTATTGCATTGTGCGTGTGGAAATGCTCTTACTTTCACTATTAAACATAGCTGTGAGTTCTACTGTTTTGATTTCACCAAACGTTTAAGTGATTGCCGATCACGATCATTCAAGATTTTTTCTGAACACATTTCGTCCTCGTAGATGATGGGTCCCCACTTTCCTTCCAGTTTTTAATAATGCGTTGGACTGTTCTTAACCCAATTTTAGTAGTTTTAGCAATCTCCTTAGATGTTTTCTTTGCTTGATGCATGCCAATAATCTGACCCTTCTGAAACAGATTAACATCTTTTCCATGACCACAGCAGACATACCCACGGGGGGACAGCGAGGAGCGCTGGGTCCCAACCCAAGAAGCACAACATCCCAGAGTAGAGGCAGTGAATGTAATCCGTGGGTCCCGTGAGGGACTGGGTAGGGAGACATGTGGAGGCGGTGCATTCTCGAAATGCCGAATCCCTGCCCATGGCCAAAGAGGAAGCGGAGCGTCTATGGCCCAGAGGTTTTGGAAACTGTTCTTTTATTGAGAATGCTGGTACCCCCACAAATACCGCCACAAGATTCTCCACCTGGACCTCCTCCAGGGAAAGGAGTAGTGCATTCACCATCCCCTGGCACCACCGTAATTGCATGCTCCACCTGTGGAATGTCCACGAAACCCTTGGAGGCCCTGCCATCGAGGGTAGTGAGAGCAAAGGAGGCAGAAGATTGGCTTCTGGCAGTAAAATGTGCCTTCCATGATTTCTGAACCTCCTCATGCGTCTCCGGGAAGAAAGGCACTGAAGCAGCACGCAGCTGTGAACCATGCACCACACCCAGGAACCAACCATCTAAATGCGAGTGCTCAGGACACGGTGGAGGGTTCCACTCGAGGCCGATGCCTGCAGCGGCCTGGGAAAGCATGGCTGTCAACTCTCAATCTGATTCAGCATGAGCAACCTCTCCGGAGGGGGATAGCTCAGCCTCCTCATCCTCTCCAGAGGACAAAATCCTACTCTCCGATGCAGCGATTGTCATCCAATCCTCATCTGGAGTGCCGAATGAGACACAAGGTGCCGGAGGTGAGGGACCCATGAAAACATTCAGCAGCTCAGTGGCACATGGCATGCTAGAGGAGTCAGAGGTTTGTGGGGGCTGGCCTGAAGAAGAAAAGTCTCTGAAACTCTGAAACTGCTATAGTGAACGTTAACCAGCTATTAAAATGTTGAGCAGCAAGCTCATTGGTTGTAGATGCTAGATGAACCAATTGGCTTGTGCCATGTAGTTAACAGTGTAAATATCATCAGTTGAGTTAAGGACCCAGCCTGTGCCATCTAGAGTTTCATGACAAAACTTGGTATATATAAAGCAAAAAAAAAAAGGTACAAACTCAGTGCTCAAGACGCAGCACCAACACTTGTGTCCCTGGCTCCTCCCTCCTTCATCTCCGCCATGGCGTTTTCCTCTGCCAGCCCCTCCTTGGTTTCATCCCTCTCCAGCTCCATGTTCTTCAACGGAACCCCCTCCCTCCTCTGAACTATTATCTGTGGGGCAAAGATATGCCTTCTGGGACATGCCTTTCCTGTTCATTGTTCAGTCTCACTTATGTGTAACTTTGTTATCAAATTGTTAATGTTAACAACATTAGCATTGCATGACTGTGTATTTAGTGTGTATTAGCGTTACCTGTAGGATTTCTGTAGCCACTCCGCAGTCCGAAGTCTTTTGCTTTTGACTACGGGTGAATCTCCAGTTGTCACTGATGATTGTTATTTGGACCTTTCTGGATTACAATCCACCATCAAAATGATAAGTTTAATTATTGTATCTGCTGTGAGAAAGGCTATAAATGATCTGCCGCCTGCAGCATCCTCCACATGCCATATAGCCTACTAGCTGGGACTCCTTCTATATGTAAACAGACGTGATGTAATGAAACAAAGACGAATGGCTGCATGCTCAAATTTTCTGCGGAAACCCACCAGTACCACCCGAATTAGAAAACATTATTACAAGCTTACTGTTGTGAATCGGGCTAAGGTCGGGAGATAGTTTTGAACACTGGCTGGTTATGTACTTGCTCAAAAAATGATTATGGATCATTTTTAAAAGTTACTGACTGCATCTTTGTGCAAAAATAATATATACATAGTAAACTATAGTTATGATGTTAAGTTCATTTAAAGAACTTAAATGTACTAGTAGTACAAATGTAAAGTGTAATTATAAACTTGTGTTATAAGTTTACTACTGTTACACAAAGTATACTTAAAATGATCAGACTTTCAATGAATTTAAGGTCTGGACTCAGAGGTGCCAATTCATCTGTGAAAATTATGATTGTCATCCTGGAATATGGCCATGATATTACTTCATGGTTGTTTAAGAAATGAAAAGCTACACACTCCATCAGTTAGGGTTAGAAGAACTGTTGCCAAACATATAATATGCTAGAAACATAATAATCACTACAATAATGACCGAGTCATAGACTCTTAAGCATTTGCCTATTTAAATCCAAACAGCGACTTTTTTTTTGGCCGGGCAGTGTGTATATATATTCTATGACCAAAAAACTAATTTTCTGGAAAGAAAGTAATTTTTTTTCTCATGATTTTTTTTTTCTTGTAAAGATTTCATTGTATTGTAGATACAATTATTTGACTTAAAGGGTTAGTTCACCTAAAAATAAAATTTCTATCATTAATTACTCACCCTCACGTCATCTCAAACCCGTAAGATCTTCGTTCATCTTCGGAACACAAATTAAGATATTTTTGATTAAGTATCTGAACCACACATAGGCAGCAACGTCTTTGCACATTTTGAGGTCCAGAAATGTATTAAAGGTATCGTTAAAATAGTCAACGTGACTACAGTGGTTCGACCTTAATGTTTTATTTTGGGGTGAACTAACCCTTTAACCTTAAGTAGCCGTTTCTCTAGTTTAATTTGATGCTTCAAACCCATGTTGAAACATTTAGCCATGTTATGGCTGCTTGGGGTGGAGATATTTGTAACAGTTCATAAAAAAGAAAATGTTACAGCCAACCCCAATTATTTTGTTGAGGCAAAGTCATGTAAGTTCCCTTTCAGATGGTCACGTTTGACGTTACGTCAGAACAGACTGACGAATGGGGTCTCACCCCGAGAGCCCAATCACCTTCGAGTGTTAACAAAACAAACCAATGGTACGCAGAGTACCTTGGTCTGCGATATTTGCATTGGAGCTCCACCCCACAGTGTGGGTATATAAGGAGCAGCACGAGCAACTCGCATTCAAGCTTTCGCTTCGGAGCCGAGCACATATCTCTGCTTGTTCACCGAGTGTTTACAACGCGTCTTCAGTTGGTGTGACACCGTATTTCAGCGGATCGTCTTCCATCCTGCTTCCTGCTTTGCTTGGCGTTTCCCCTGAGCGCTTCAGCGCCTCTGAAAGAGTGATTTTCCGCTCTAAAAGAGCTTACGGGTTGTGTCATACTGCCCGTGTGTTTCTGGGTGCAGTCGGTATATGGCCCCTCTTGACGGCCACGATCGCTGTCTCATGTGTCTGGGCTTTCAGCACGCTGAGGCAGCATTTGTGAATGGTTCATGTTCTCTAAGATCGAGACTCGACTACTTGAAACAGTATAGTGTCCCCTCTGCCACACCCCAATCTAGTTCCTCTTCTCGTGAGAGGACTACATTGGCTGGTGGCCAGGGTGATCTGAGGGTTACGTGTGGGCTTCCCCGACAAGTCAGCCTCCTCGGGCCACACCCCCCTCACAAACACCGCAGCCGGTGGAGCTCCTGGTTGAGATTCCAGGCCTCCTATTCAGGGACCCAGTGTCTCATTTGGGGCTCCGGAGGAAGACCAAATGTCGATCGCCGCATCACAAGGCAGGCTTGAGTCCTTGGGAGATGAGGATTCGGCTGCGTTGCCTCCCTCTGATGCCCGAGTCTGATCCCGAGCTGACGGCCATGCTTTCCCAGGCAGCTCAGAGCATCGGGCTTGAGTGGAGCCCTCCACCCTGTCCCGAGCGCTCAGGGCTAGATGATTGGTTCCTGGGGGCTGCACGCGCTGATTGTCAGCGCCCCCCCCCACCGGTTCCTTTCTTCCCAGAGGTGCATCAGGAAGTCACCAGTTCATGGAAGGCGTTCATGGAAGTTCACGTTCTGGTACCTTCTCTGCCTTCATCGCCCTTCATGGCAGAGCGGCCAAAGGGTATGCGGGGGTCCCTCCAGTGGAGCGCTCAGTTGCGATGCAATTGTGTCCCCAGAGCGCCTCCACCTGGCGTGGTGATCAGGCCGCTTCTGCCCTTCACGCTATGGCGACACTACAGGTCTACCAGGCCAAGTTGCTGAAGCAGCTGCACGAGGGTGGCGCTGACCCAGGAGTCCTCCAGGAGGCGCGCACTGCTACCGACCTCACCCTCCGGGCGACGAAGGTCACTACGCGCTCCTTGGGTCAGGTGATGTTTCTGGGAGCTTGGTTACAACTTCCCAGCCTGTCCCGCTGGCTCATCTGAACGATCAGGCTCGGCTACGCGATTCAGTTTGCCCGGCGTCCCCCCAAATTTCGGGGTGTTCGTGATACTATGGTGGGTCAAGGATGCTCCTGTCATGTGCACTGAAGTCGAAACCCTTCTGGCAAAGGGCGCAATAGACCCGGTCCCTCCAGCCGATATGAAGTCGGGGTTTTACCCAAGAAAACAGGTGGGTTATGACCGATTTTTTTGTACACAATTTTAGAATCTATGCGCATCTTAACGTTTCCATATAGCATTTTTCTTTTATATGATATCCCAAAATTCACATAAAAATAAATGGATGGGATGGAAACATAGTTAGTACATTTAAATTAGCCAGTTTCAAAGGTGCTGCATCAGTGGTAGTTTTGACAGCCATTTTTGATTTAGTCTTAAGGTCATTGCACACTGAGTCCGAAATTCGCATGCGAAACTTTCGCACGTTAAAAAATAAATTAGTCCTCACGTTATGTCAATCGCGTTTGCACACTGCCTCCGAAACTTTCGTCCGTCAAAAAAATATTCGGATCAGGTTCGATTTTCTGCGTTTTTCGCATTCGTGGCAAGCATTTTGAGAGACGTTTTGACAATTCAGAGCCACCGTATGCGAACGCAAAAATCCAGAACGCCATCTGACAAGTTGATCCACGTCGTCTACAGCACAAAACAGCAGCACTGAATGACAAACAACGTGAGGAATACAAAGAGACCTAATATAAAGACATATTGTGCCAGTAGTAAAGCATCAAACAGAGCCACTGACATCCTGAAGTAAACTTTGAATCGCTCGGTTAATCCCGCAGCTCCTTGATGAGGTGAGCTCTCCTTTCTCTCTATGCAATCTCGGGATTGAATGGACCCAATATTTCCTCTTTCTTTTTCTCCTTTTAAGAAGAGATGAGACACTCGTGCTCACTGCTGCTTGAAGTCTTCATTTTGTATTGTTTTGCGATTTTTTCCGCAACGCATTCATTAATATGCATCGGACTCAGTGTGCAAGGTCTCTGCGCGTGACGAATTTTTAGGATTGCGAATACGAAAAAACGCATGCGAAAATTTCGGACTCAGTGTGCAAAGGCCTTTAGTCTTCATCTTCAGTCGAAAATGCTTATTAGTCTTAGTCACATTTTAGTCATTTTTGCCTTTCATAGTTTGTCTAGTTTTACTTGATGAAAAGTCATTGCATTTTTGTTAACTTTTAGTCATTACTTTGTCAAACTGCAGTTATCAACATTAATTTTGCTAGCTATTTTATATGTAGTCTTTAGACAAAAAAATTTTCATTTTTATTTCTCTTTGGACCAATTCAATTAAGCTTATGAGAAATTTAAATCAAGCTAACAGGCTGTATTGACATTGCACTCTTAAGGTGATGATACATGGGTCAACATTTTGACCAATCGGCGGCTGACTTGAAGCAGTGCATGCCTGTTAGAAATTTTATTCGAATTGAGACAGTGCCGACAACCACCTGACTGTGACATATGGCTTCAAAGTACCGCGAGAGCGATTGGAGAGCATTTGGCTGAGACAGCTAGCGCAGTTTCTAAAGAGCAGCTGCACGAGCTCTGATGACGACACTACTGTTCCATGATTGGCCAGATTCACCGCATGACAACAATCACGTGTGTTTCGTGTTTATTCTGAAACCTTCAGTTCCACTAATGCTCACAAATCTGTATTTTTGTAACAGTAAAAGCTCTTTTCGTGTAGTCGCAATGTTATATTGTGTCATGTTTATCAAAATAAAACTGATAAGAAATTTAGACCCCACTTCTTTGGTATTTAAATAATATCTGCTTGTCTTTATCCTTGTACAACTTTATCCTTGTACAAACAGACACTGTAAATAAAGCAGTATATAAAGTATTGAATGAAAATATCATGTGTATGAAACATCTGTGTATTTGACAAATATTGCATTTATTTTACTTTAGCTGTGATAAAGTAAGCAAATGCGGCGCGAGTGTCACTACGGGAAGCAGAAAGTGTCCGACTTCACGTCTCTGTTTTCAGCTCCTCCCTGACTGCAAGCGGCAACTCTCGCCAATTTGTTGCGTCCAGCAAACTGATGTCGAACACCTATTGACTCTCACGATTTGTTCAAAGCTGCAGATTCATTCACGAAACACTGCTGTGTGCTCACTGTGCTGCATTTCTGCTGTGGCTTTCTTTGGAACTATTATTTAGTAGCAAAATAGAGCAAAAATAGCTGGTTTGCAATCGCATGATTCTGATGACACGTGGAATTCGGATGGAGGGCAGGAAGTGAAAAGCAGAATGGACTAATATTTGGGCCATATTTACCATGTCAAATGTGGGCCAAATTAGGCCCACATTTGGCTCAGTGCTTACTGTACTGCACATTTACCAAATGTGGTCCAAATTTGGTGTAATATATTCAGGCCATATTTACTATGCCATGTGTGGGCCACTTTAGGTTCACATTCAGGTTCGCCAGTGATTACCGTTCCACATATAAGATATGTTTTAAGATCATTTTAGCCTTTGTCGATTGCGCCACATTTTTTTTCCAAAGGTGCCACACATTTGTTTTTCAAAACAGAAGCATATCCCTTAATACAGGGGTGCCCAATCCTGTTCCTGGAAATCTATACCTTCATGCAAAGTTCAGCTCCAACTCTGATCAAATACAACTGATCTAGCTAAAAAGGATCTTCAGGAGCACTTGATAATTACAGACAGGTATGTCTGATCAAGGTTGGATCTGAAGGCTGCAGGTAAGTAGATCTCCAGGAACAGGATTGGGCACCCCTGTATTAGAGGATATGTTATCTTGTCCATCAAAGAAAATGCATACCAGTTTTCAACTTCATGTATCATATGGTTGCAGAGTTATAATTGCTTTTTAGTTGTAGCTATTGGCAGGATTTTATGAAATTTTATTAAACATAGACATTGTGTTCAGCGATATAGGTTAACTCATAAAAATGAGTGTTGACTAATCAATGAATTAACTTGTATCATTGCAACGCTTTGACAAATCAAAACAAAATTTCAAATCTTCTTGCCAGCAGCATTCCTAGCGGCTGTATGCCTGTTTTGGTGAAGATTGGACCTATGGTCTTGGTGGAGTTTGAAAAAATACATTTTCAAAAAAAATGGCAATATCGTATAGATGGAAATGAAATCGGATATGTACATTTTGTAGGGCTTCACTGAAGGATTCAGGGAAATTTTGATTCTAGCCCTTAGAGTTCCAAAGTTATAGTCCAAAACACAAAATGTCTTATTATAGTGCCATCTAGTTTTGGACAGATGTGTGTCTGTACACATGAGTAGCTGTGCGTGATTGGGTCCCTCCTGCCGAGTTTAGGGTCTCTACGGTTTACGGTCTCTGACACCTATACATTTTAATGGCAGAAAAATGATTATAAAGAAGAAGTAGAAGAAAAAGCAGAAAATCAGTACCAACACAGCAAGAGATAATGGCAGAGATACACAAACACATAAAGGGAATGTTGTGAGCGGCATGTCAGTGCAGCAGAACCTGACTTCAAGTACAACATGTTCCTGGATCAACATCTTTGTTGATCCTGGAACAACATTCCAATCAACCAATCAGGTTTGAGGAACAGTTTACAATTTATGTCAAGTTTAAGCTTAGGTGCTTCTACATCAGTATTATACACCATAATTACCCTCTGATTTTAGGGATAAGTAATGGGTAGAGTTAGGTTTATGGGTAGGGATATGGCTATGATTCAGTTTTCAGACAGAAATGTTGTTCCAGGATCAGCAAAATAGGTTGACCCAGGAACGTATCTAACTCGGCAAAATCAGGGCATGCTGGCAGCGCTACAGTAGAATACAATATTCAAACAAGGAGAAATTAAACACTGCTGAAAATGTCAAAATCTATTTTTGAGTGATTATTTCCATTCTTAACCCATGATATGTTAATGATTTTCAGATGCCCCCTGACGAGACTGTGATGTACACACTAAAGCTTTTCCGTGTCCTCAGATGCACATTTATCTCATTATCATCTCGTTTTTACACCATGTGTGTCACTCTGATGTCGCCAACCATAGATAAGATGCCCCTCCACAACAAACCAGCTCTTTCTCTCTCTCTTTCTCTGAGAACTGAAGCAGAGGACCAGCGGGCAGTGAAGACTCCAAAAGCCTGAGCATGGCAAACAGCAGCGGCCGTGTTATCGCTCTCCCGCACACTCTCTGTGCAAAGTTTAAGCTGATCCAGTGACAAGCCGCGTGCTGTTGGGCTGTTCTAATCTGGCAGGGAGCGTGTGTTAATTTGACAGAGAAACGACACTAGCAACTGCACAATTAAAAAAGCTACTGCTGTGTTTACACTTGCTGGCCTGTGTAACCGCTGAATGAGAAACATAAACAGCTTAACTGTCGGGAGAGCACGGATCTGATGGCGGTCCGGGTTACATGCCGTCACAAACTCCCACTGATGGAATCCCAGAATCGGCATATTGTGCTGAACACAAAACGGAGCTACTTTTTGCAGCTCGTCGTTTGAGCCGAACAAAGGAGAGGAGAGGTTTGGGTAATAAATACGATCTGGTCGTAGCTCCCGCGATTGCAAATGTAAATCCATCCATCATTTTCTAGACTTGGAGAGGAAAATCCTCACAAAGCATGGTATGAATGCGTTGGCATGTTCTAGTATCAGGTGGCATCAGTAATCTCAATAATCTCCAGGACTGTGAGGAAAGCATCCAGCTTTCCAGTTTCACATTCAGGCACAATATTAACAGAGTGCCGTTTATCTGGAGTCACAATGCGGCCATGTCACGGCGATTGTGAATAAAGTGCCCAGAGAGGTCACATTCTCCCGTATGCAATTCATTGTTCATATCTGTTTGGCTCCTCGAGTGTTGAGAATGCTCACAGTTTCATCGTCATCCAGAAAGCCAGATGAGAGGCGTTCACACTGTGTGCCTGTTTGGATCTCTGGTCTGGCAGCAATGAGTACATTTTGCTACTGGTAAACTGATAAAAGAGTCGTCAGGGCTAGTGATTAATGTGCCTCTCAAAAGTGTAAAAACCTCTCAATGTTTTTTCTAACATCAGGCATTTAGATTTAGCCATGTATTGTTCTCTAAAACAGCTTTTGAACATGCTGTTTTGTGTGTCTTTTCTGATGCTAGACCAGAAAGCTTACTTTATACTGTGAACTTCACAAGGAATTGATTTTTTTATCATCTGTATATAAACATCAGAGTAACACAGTGTGACAAGGAAATGTCACTTGAGTGACATCGCTCTGGTAGTGTTTTGGTGGACTCTATGAGGCCTCGATTCTGTCCTTAAACAGAATTCTGCAAATAGTTTTTCTCTTTCAAATCTTTAAGGTAATCTTCAGATTTTTATTTTTATTTTTTGATGTTCTCATGATTTGTAGTGTGACTAGTTTGAGTTTGAGCTAACTGGATTTTCAGGCTCAAGAAGGTAGATTAGTTTTTAACAGTGTTCATCGCCATGATAATTTACACTGGATGTGACAAACCTAGTTTGCAGACCTGCAGTGGTCAGTATTTATCAAAAGTGGTCCAAGGGAGGAACAGTGGTAAACCGACGACAGTGTCAAGCCAAGGGACATTGATGCACGTGGGGAGCAAAGGCTGACCCGTGTGGTCTGATCCATCAGAGAAGCTACTGTAGCTGAAATTGCTCAAGAAGTTAATGCTGGTTCTGATAAAAAGGTGTCAGAACACACAGTGCAGTTTGTTGCGTATGGGGCTGCATAGGCGCAGACCAGTCAGGGTACCCATGCTGACCCCTGTCCACTGCCGAAAGCACCAACAGTCGGCACGTGAGCATGAGAACTGGACCACGGAGCAATGGAAGAAGGTGGTCTGTTCTGATGAATCACTTTTTATTTTACGAGTGCCTGTGCGTCGCTTACCTGGGGAACAAATGGCACCAGGATGCACTATGGGAAGAAGGCAAGCCGGCGGAGGCAGTGTGATTCTTTGGGCAATGTTCTGCTGGTAAACCTTGGGTCCTGCCATCCATGTGGATGTTACTTTGACACATACCACCTACCTAAGCATTGTTGCTGACCATGTACACCCTTTCATGGAAATGGTGTTCCCTGGTGGCTGTGGCCTCTTTCAGCAGGATAATGCGCCCTGTCACAAAGCAAAAATGGTTCAGGAATGGTTTGAGGAGCACAACAACGAGTTTAAGGTGTTGACTTGGCCTCCAAATTCCCCAAATCTCAATAAAAATCGAGCATTTGTGGGATGTGCTGAACAAACAATTCCGATCCATGGAAGCCCCACCTCGCAACTTACAGGACTTAAATGATCTGCTGCTAACATCTTGTGCCAGATGCCACAGCACACTTTCACGGGTCTAGTGGAGTCCATGCCCCGATGGGTCTGGGCTGTTTTGGCAGCAAAAGGGGGACCAAAAAGGGGGATTGGTGTATGTAACAATATAACAAATTTGCATAATGCTATGGTCTTCATTGGCTGCCACGTCTACTTTGACCCACCCTCAAACACTGTAGTTAGGTCTGGAAGAGTTTGGTTTGTGTTCAAGAAGATGCTGTTTTCATTCGCTGCGAATCCACTATGCGGATAAGGACTTTAGCTGGAATTTATATATTCCTGCTGATATATAGG
>RJVU01055202.1:2370363-2420130 GCA_003731715.1 Anabarilius grahami
GAAAAACGTACAACTATGTCAAAACAGCAGAAGCCTTCAACTGAAAGTGACTGTGTAGTTCAGGTAGAGTTTTTCTCAACCCCGTCTCACGTGTCAGAGACCCTTGGCTGGCCTCACAACACTTTCGTTTGATGTCTGTGACAGCGAGATGTTTTCATTCATAGGAACAGAAAAAAAAAAGCCCACAACAACTCAACAACAAATATAAACATGCTGAAGTACATCGGAGTGCAGTGCGACTATAGTTCGTGACATGCTGTCAGAAGCCTTGGTGTGAAACCATCCCTCCTCCCTCTATCCCGAGGCCGTCGGGGGAAACCTCTGCCTTCAGGACGGAAATGATCAGCTCTGACAGGCCTCACCCCGTCCCGCTCTGCTCTTATTAAAGGGCCCCACAGGTGCTCTAATCTGCTCACCTGAGTTTGAGCTTGTGTCTTGTAATGTTCAGTCAGAGGTCTGGCACTCGCTCACCCAGCGCGGTCACAGTCAACGGCGCCCACAACTCAAAAATGACCGTCCGGCAGTTAGAGAGTCGCTGACATGTGCTCGTCCACTTGAGCGGTCTCGAAGTATGATGGGAGAAGAGCTGCACAAACTTCAAATGCTCTTTTATTACAGACTAATGTAGCTGTTGTTCATTAAAGAAATAATTCATTTGTTACAATGATTTTACCACAGGTAATGGTTGTGAACACATGCCTAACTGTAGTAAAATCACTGTAACACACTGCAATTGCTTTTAAAAACAAAGGCACAGCAATATGTTTAAAACACAAGTGTTTAATAAATAGTCGTTTTTTACATTTATTAATGAAGATATACTCATAATAAATAATAAATTGGAACAATTCCTCTGTCATATTGTAATTTTATACTATTATAGTTAGTGATTAATGCTGTTAACAGTTGACATGCAGCACTGCAACTTGACACATTTAATATAGAATGTGGGATGCACATTTATTTGCATTTTGCAACGTGAGACCTATTCTATCATTTAGACACAAACAAGAGATACATATTCTGAATCCAGTTGATAACTACATATATTTTTGTTCATTTAACATTCAGGATACAATATTCAATCAGACAGTCTCAAAACTTTAAACTTCAAAATTACAAAACTTTATCACAGGCACAAATGTGAAGAAAATTAAGTTACATCTTGCTCAATCTATGTTTTTTTTTTTTTTCAGATTATTTTTCTAAACTGTTTTAATAGCAAAAAAATTGATACAATTGTCATACGTTCTGTTTCCTCACTGTGAATAATCAAGCAGTTTATTGCATGAGCTTCTTGTGCTTCAAGTCCAACTGAAATTTCCAAGCAGCCTGTTATTCCAGCTCTGAGAGAAAGAGGTCACTGTTGATTTACTTTAGAGTGTTCATGCTGCGTCTTCAATGCATTATGTCCTTCACCACAACTTCCCTAATTCTACTCATAGTTTTGAAGAATTTGCATCTTTAATGTTGTTAAAAGCAGAAAGATGCATCATGTGCTTGTTCTCTGAATTCAAACAGCTGTCTGAAGCCCTGCTGAACTGTGTTTGTGTGTGAGTGTTTGCGGATGGGGTGGTTCTGCCTTTTTAAAGTGTGATGTACAATATGTCCAGTGTTGTCAGTGTGTTGTTGGGATGTTCTTTTGGGTCACCCACCCAAGCCCACTCAACACTTATCTGCCACTGGAGTTAATTATGTGTTTCTGTGAATGGCGGTGCAGATGTAATGCTGCGTCTGCACGTCGGCACACCGCGGTGGCAGCCTGTCATCACAGCGTTCCCCTCGATCCCTCTTTTTCCCGATCCCAACACTGTGAATTTGACTGAAAACAGGAGCAGGAGGATTATGAACGGCTGTAATTAGTTGCTTCAGGACAGGAGGAATGAGGAGAACTCGAGGTGAAGTGGCACGTCATTAAGGGCTGGTGTTTCTCCTCTCACCGCAAGTTTTAACTCATTTTGGCGTGTAATTACTAAAAAAACGCAATATGAGTGAAGTGCTTCTGTTTCACTCTCTCACACACACTTTCTCTTTCTTTCTGTTCCTTTTATCATCTTTCCAAAACTCGTTCACCTGCGCTCATGTCATTACCACTGACTAACTAAACTAACTAAATCTAAAGCCTCAGCTTATTTCTTTGTTTTTTATAATTTAAACTCAGATACGTTTTTTAAAGCCTTCATGTTATAGTTATAGCAAGTATAAATCATGGTCAGTGATGGATAGAACCAATTCTGCTTTTAAAATCTGATGGCTAATGAGCAGCTTTGTTTTTGATGTGCATCACACAGACTTTTAGTTTTTTTTCTTGGCACTTTTATAATGAATTTTAAACCACGTGCAATATATAGGGGTGGATTCAGGGTGATTGGGACACTTTGCCATTGAGATGACTTGGAAAAAGTGTCCTAATCAACCTGAATTCACCCTATTATCAACCTTATTATGGTCTATTATCTATTATTGCATAAGCACATTGTCACTCTGTGGCATGTATTTGTACTCCAAACATAGAATAAATGTATTTGTAGTGGATTCAGTGTATAGGGGAGTCTGGGGCTAGTCACACAGAGAACTAAAATATTAAATTAGAATACTCTTAGTAAATTATGCCCTCCAGATTAATTTCCGCAACATCTGTTTTTAGAGATAAGAGTTATAATGAACTCAAAAATTCTCATATTGTTCATATCAGGTATAACAATACTTTTCTGACATGTTAGGTGGAGGCAAGTCACAATTTTATTGAGGTAAGTAGACACATGTGTTGTAGTTTCAAGTTCAAGTATTGTTGTCCAAAATAATTATTTCATTTGTTACACTACCATTCGAAGTTAAGATTTTTTTTTCTAAATAGTTTTATTTAGCAAGGACTAATTAAATTGATCAAAAGTGACAGTAAAGACATACTGTTACAAAAGATTTCTATGCCGAAAATTCAGCTTTGCATCAGAGGAATAAATTGCATTTTAATATATACTTTTACAGAAAAGTTATTTTAAATTGTAATAATACTTTACAATATTACTGTTCTTACTGTATTTAATCAAATACATGTAGCCTTGGTGAGCAGAAGAGACTTCTTTCAAACATTTTAAAATTTTTAAAAACCCAAACTTTTTGATTAGTTGATCATTTATGTTTTTGCTGTTTCACGAATTTTGTTTCATAAATGTGACACTGGACCACAAAACCATGAGGGTCCATTTTTTGAAATTGAGATTTATACATCTCAAAGATGAATAAATATGCTTTCCATTGATGTATGGTTTGTTAGGATAGGACTATATTTGGCTGAGATACTATTTGAAAATCTGGAATCTGAGGGTGCAAAAAAATCACCTTTAAAGTTGTCCAGATGAAGTCCTTAGCAGTGCATATCCACTCACAAAAATACATTTTTTATATATTTACGGTAGAAAATTTACAAAATATCTTCATGGAACATGATCTTTACTTAATATCCTAATGATTTTTGGCATAAAAGAAAAATCAATAATTTGGACCCATGCTATGTTGGCTATCGCTACAAATATATCCGTGCAACTTATGACTGGTTTTGTGGTCCAGGGTCACAAATGTATACTGTTTAAATTTTTCTAAAAAAGCTGATAATAAGCTGTTCCCATTGTGAATACTTACCCCATATAGTGTGCTACTGGTAAACAATCAATGTGTGTACATCGAAATATTCACTAGTAAAATATGAGACAACTGGCCCTGACATCATCGACAGATTAAAGTCTAAATCACACAATGAAAAGTCCCTGTTTTGTCTTATTTTTGTCTCTATTATTTTTTAAGACTATTGATTTGTGGCACATATTATATATTGGATATTCACAGGATATCTTTTTAGGCTCTGCAGTAATATTTTGTGTCTGTATGTCTTTTAGCAGAAGTGAATGTGTGCCCCAGACTTGAAGTGCTGCCAGCACAGCTGGACACCACACAGCCACAGACAGGAAGAACAAATTTGAATTGGGTGTGAACGGCCAAATCTGATAAGTCAATACAAACGTTATTTTGGTTTTCAGAATCAGCAAATAGATTGACAGACTCACAGTGTTTTCTGTCTATTATCTGGAGCATTCAAACACAATCTAGAATAAATAGACTCTGGATTATTTTAGAGCCTACAGTCACTTTCAAGCTCTTGTTTGTCAGTTTGTACCTCAGGACAGGGTGCACCATTATCCTCTATAAATCACAAATGTCATCTTGCTAGTATCAAAGATTTTTCAGAAGACAACCAAACAGATCCTTGAAGATCAGGGGGGGAAAAAAAAATCTCCATTTAAGAATTCAGCGACTAGTGCTAACTGAGGAACAAGCATCATTTTTATTTTATAGATGAAATTCTCCATAGAGCTGGTGATCCAGCCAGATGTCTAGTGATGCGTGTCCCGATTCCAGCGGTTCCACATGGAAGTTTCTGGGAAAAGGCCCATCGGCTCGATTTAATTGCTGTTGGTGACACAACAAAGAGCCCGTCTAATGACTACAAACATTCATGTGCCCAGTGCTGCTGGATTATAATTGAACGGGGAAAAAGATCAATATCATTCAATGAAAACTAATTGTGTCGGAGAGAGGAATGTTAGTTTACACGTTACATCTGTGTGGCACGGTGCTGGCCGGCTCCATGTCTTCAGCTCCATTTTTTAGTGAAACTGAGCGTGACAAAATGGATGCATAAAACACACTCCTCTTCTATTATTTAAGAATGGAAACAGTGTGGAACAATGAGAACGACGGTGGGGCTGTGGAGCGTACGGAAGAAGCCAACAGAGATAGAAAATAGAAGTTGGACTCTGAAATCATCAGTGTTTCAGGCGTTTCCTTTCACTGGTTTGTTCCAGCATGACTGCAGAAAATATTATATGTGTACTGGAACTGATCGATCATTGTTTGCATTTTCAACATTTCCTTGGTTATTGGGTTGATTCCTACATTTATTTTTCTGGTCATTTGGTCATGTTTATTGATTGTGGAGTTGGAGAGAACCTGGATGCCAGCTCATCAGGGTTTCTATATTCATGAGGATATAGGGGAAAACCTATTCAAAACTATATACAGTAGCTTTTTTAGTTTCACTTGTTTCAGGCCACTTTCAAACTTTATTGTGGAACCTATAGTCAATATACATGACTGCTAATAATAATATAATATAGTTATTCATTTCATCCATTTTATTTTATTTTTTTGCTTTCAAATATTAAACCATAGAGCTTTTATTTTGAAAACCACAGGGAGACAATAAAGTCCCCACGCATAACCCCAAAACATCTTCTTGATTGAATGTTGGGCGGGACTTGATTTTGTCCATGAGGAACTAATTGGATGTTTAGATTGTCGTCTTTTGCTATTGGTGGATCTCGTGTGAGTGACAGATTGTCCCACCCTTGACCCAGTAAACACCATCAGAAGAGATGTCGCAAAGTTATTGTGATTAAAGATTACAAGGGCACATTATTTATTTATTGTTTTAATGATGTGAATGGATTAATAATTTATTATAAATACTGCAACATTCCATAAAAAAGGGGGGAAAAGAGAAAAAAAGAAAAGGAAAAAAAAGAATTGCCCATTTTGATTTTATGGTGACCAAGGTTGGGGAGTAACGGAATACATGTAATGGCGTTACGTAATCAGGATACAAAAATCCAGTAACTGCAATTCGTTACAGTTACGTCAAAAAATTTAGTAATCAGATTACAGCTACATTTTGAAAAAAGGGGGGTACTATCAGGATTACAATGGTTTCATTTAAAACTAAATAAATCATTTTGATTTATTTTTTGTTTAATTTTGCCATAATAACATATTAAGCGCTGCTTGATTATACAGTATTTCCTGGTTCTGTTGCCAGTGATGACTCACGTGAGCCACCCGCTGGTGAATACGCAAATAACACCCATGTACAATCTCCTCAGACGCAGATTAAATCACTGCTGCTAGTTGAAACGATGCTGCCCCCAGGGAAAAATGCTTTCAATTCATGACTAAAAAAATAATCTGTAATACCACACTGTAGCCACTAGATGTCTAAATAGCCCTTTATATATTCAGGGGCACGTTCAAGCTCAAACCGGTGCGCAACGTTTTGCTACGTTTTCCGGGTTGAACGACATGTTTCCTGGAAACGGTGTGCAACGGGTTTGAGATACGTTTTCTCTTGTTTGGTGGGTGTGTCAGAAATGTCAGCCCAATCAGCGGCAAGATGTATATAAACCATGCGGTGTTAAAGAAACAGCTTGCACAATGGGTATTAATGTAACAAAAATACTATACTTATATATTTTGCTGTTGTATTGTGAAGTGACACTTTCATAAACTTTTCTATACTCCTCTGATTATATAATGGTAAATATTACAATATCATAGCACATCAACAGTGATCAGCAATAACGATAAGCCTAATACAAACAATACAAATAATATAGATCATGATCATAACACAGTCTGGGAGGTAAGAAGTGGATTATCCTTCACCTGAAATGTGTGTCTTTACATCCTGAAATGCAAGGCAAGTGTTGTATCACAATACTTAGAAGTTTCCACAAATCCCTTCACTCGATTGGGATGTTCTCTTTTATTCTGGACTGTAATATTGAGCGTATTTTGCAGTATTTCATCAGGCTCCGAAAATTCTTCAAAAAGAACACAAAGAATGGCCTTCTCAGCTGCCATAGTTGCAACTACTGCATCATCAGAACAGGGTGTTCAACGCACCACCGTTTCTGGGCTGTGTATTCCCAAGTTGTGGAAATGAGAATGCTTAGTTTTAATAGGTTTTAAAAGTAACCAAAATGCTAAACATTAAAATTAAAGCACAAGCATAAACAGAAATGTTTGATCCGAGCTTGTTCAGTTTGGTTCTGATCTAATGTGACTTTTATATTTTTAAGCTCTAAACAACAACAATGATAATAATATTGCAATAGATAATTTGTCAGATTTGTAAAATATTTTTATTGTTGAGACCCATTCAAAAGTATGGAATGTGTAACATTTAAAAACTTGCAGATATTGAGAAGAAATAATTCAAATGAAATTTAAAAAAGAAGTTTATTTATAATAAAGTTGATTCAATCATCAACAATCAACAATCATCCAACTAAAATGTTTTAGAAAAAAAGTTCCATGAACAATGTATAAATATCATTTTTTGTGCTAATGTTTTGAGAACATCATTAAATACCAGATAACTTTGAACGAATGTTCTAGTAATGTTACTGGAAGAATGTTTGTTCATAACTTTGAGAGAGCCTTGCCAAAACGTTAGCCAAAGTTCTAAGAACGTTCCCTGTTAGCTGGGTTAGGGTTAGTCCTGAACCAGGAACATGTTCTACTTCACAAAATCACATTGTGCTCAACACCAATGAAATCAGAACTAATGGTTAGACCACACCTCCAACACATTCATTACCATAAACAAAGATAAACATTCTTACCGTAATTAGTATCGGTTTATGAACTGATTTATTCATTTAAAACATGAATTGAGAGGCAACAATGCTGTTTTATGTGTTGTGCGTTAAAAATGCCCTGCACACCTTGAATGACACATTTGACTCTGTTTGTTTGTTTGTTTGATTATATGTTCAAACGTACAGACTGCACAAGTTAAGCTCACTAATCTGATTTGTAAAAGCATCTGTGGCTTTTTGAGGGATGAGCTGCCAGAGCATCACACGAACAATGAAAGGAACAGGGCTCTCTTTGCAATATTTGATACTGACTGTCTGTTCCTGCAGTTTGGGGCAAATGTTTTTTGTATAATAATGCAAAAATGTATAAATGACATTCTCTCAATAAAATATTAGCAGGATCATGCACAGCCAGTGGATAATTAATCTATAATCTATAAGGAAACATATTTGCAGAATGAAATTAATTTGTCTTCATTAATTTAAGCATAAATGCTCTGAAGGCACATTGCACATGACAGAGCTGAGACCAATCACTAAATTATTTTGCCCTAACAGTGTTATTAAGTGATTTGTTTGCTTCTCTCACTGTTCTGTGTGGTGATAATTTTCATATGTGAAGTTCAGTTGTATGAACTGTATTCTGGCGTGAGAGGTGTGCTGTTACTTTCTAAGTGATCAGTGTTGCAGCTAAATAATAATAATAAAGAAACAATCCTACAGACTTACATTGAAGGAGTACATTATGTAGATGTTACGGATTCAACCAGCATGCCATCAGCACCAGGTCCTTCAGATCCACCCACTTGTTCACAGTCACCAGAATACTAACCTGCCACACCTGTCACTCCCTCATTAGACACCATTCATAAGTCATTCATCACTAATTGTCCAGTCTCGTCAGTCTCTACATGAGAGTGAACCTATCTGACTACTCACCTGTGTTTCCCTGCCTTCCTCAAGCTACTGGTTCTTCAGACTGTATCTCATCTGTCTGCTTATCGTCTATCCTGCAAAGAAAAAGACTTGTCAGTTAAGTGTGACTGTCCATTGAACTGCTTATGCTTTTCACTTACCTGATTGACGATCCAAAAGATCGGAACCTATCTGTAAATAGCCTGTTTAGTTCATCTCTGTGTCTCACGTCCTGTTTTATGACACTAGAGACCAGGGGGCCTCATTTATAAAATGTGCATAGGCTAAAATTCATGCCACCATTCATTTTTATAAAAATGGTCTTTGACATGGAAAAGTGCTTAGCGCCATGTCAGGGTCTGAGCAGACGTACACACTTTTCCTTGTAGCAGAGATTCAGAGTACTGCAGATATTTGGAAATCTAAGCAATTCTTGCTGCTCACCATTCTCAAGTTAAGCATTTGGACCATTGACTGGTGCTGTGTTATGTTAATGCCATTAATTAGGTGTTTAATGGGCTATATGTACGGAACGTTCTTTAGAACTTCCGCAATAATATAAGCCAGCTCGAAAACTTCCGGTGAGATGTCATTTGCTGGTGTGTTGAGCATCAGTAGTGTAACATAGTTACTTAAATAGTCAGGCATAGCATTAATTTAGTTATTCAAACGTAAGACGGCATAAAAAACAAATTAATAAATATGTACCTCCAGTGTTCCTCCTCTGCTAAATTCAATTCGACCATCATTTTTCACACTTTCGTGTGAAAAATGCGTCTCAAATTTAATATTTATTGTGCACTTTAGTTTGATTCATTGAATAAAATGTGAGTTTTCACAAGTGTGCTGAAATCATTGATCTTGCAGCTGCTGTGATTACAAAGGGAAAGTGCAGTGCTTGCTCTCTGTAATTCATTCACAAGAAAAGTTAGTTTTTCATAAGATTTTGTGAGTACTTCATACTTCACATTGACAAAATGTATTTTTAAACCTAGTTATCTTATAATGTTTAATTGTTAAAAATGAAACTAGGTGAAAAACGATTAGAGGAAATGGCTGATATATGCGCAAATAAATGCTACTTTGCCGCCACCAGCTAACAGTTCACCGGAAATGCCCAAGCTGGCTTAAGGACAACCAGGAAGTAACTGTTCATATAGCCCATTAGGATCAAATGTAGGATGGTTTCTACACTACATTTTAAGGCAGGAACACACCAAGCCGATGGTCGGCTGTCGGGCAGTTTTTGTTTGTCGGCCGACTAAGTTTTCTCAGTGTGTTCTGCACTGTCGGCTGAAGTTGGTCCTCATTGGCTTTTTTTCGGCCGATTCGAAATGTTGAATCGGCGTCGGAGCTCGTCGGTCTGTCGGGCCATCTGATCATTCTGATTGGCTGTTCAGATACTGCCACCTGCTGGTTCGGAAAGGCATTTCACCTCACGCAGGCGCAGAACGGTCGTGCTACTTGGCCGTTGGCTGTCTAGCGTTGGTTTGGTGTGTCAGGCCAACTTTGGAAACAGACGCTGCCGACATGAGCCAACCCCGCAATCTGCTTTCATCGCCACTAGTTCGTCAGCGTCGGCTTGGTGTGTTCCGGCCTTAACGTTTTCCGCAACGCCAGAGTTTTCGTTCAGTTCAAGCCCAGTGAATCCCCTAGTGTTTCATATTGAACCTAAAACACTAGAAACGTGTTTTTTTTTTTATTATTATTGGACTGACACAACATAATATTGGGTTTCACTTTATTGTGATGGTTCCTTTAACACATTCTGTTGACTAAGTAATGTTGTGCCTACATGTCTACTAACTCTCATTAGAGTGTTAGTACTGTATTAGTAGACTGGTAGGGTAAGGGTTAGAATATATAGTTGCAAACTTATAGTTAGTAGAACGTCTGTTGGGGGACCATCACAATAAAGAGTTAGCAGATAATTAAGAAGACAGTTTACTAATCCTCTAATGAGAATTAGCTGACATGTAGTTGCAAAGTTACTTTCAGGCTGAATCCCAAATGACACACTTCTATGTACTTTCTGTCTTGTGGACTTACAACGGCTGCTGTATGTCTGTTAAGTCCACGAGACCATGGGGTGTCCCATTCATCATTTTAGGTTTCAGAAGGGTGCTCTCGAGCGCCCACTTTGTGGCCGCTATGCGCCCTCGATGTGCACTTCAGCCAAAGAGCTTAGAACCCAAGAGGCGACACTTTGATACTTTTTGGGTAACAGCCACTAGATGGCGCGCGGCCGCCATTATGGGCTGAAAATACTAACTGGACCATAGAATCCGTCACATCTTACGCACCCCAAATCGGCGAATTTCACAGCCAAATCAGAAGCGCAATAGAACAGTTTTTTAAATTAAGTCACCAGTAAATTGTATGTCTCCTACAGTAAATGTTGTATTGATCTTATATATGTTTTATTTTACCAGTTGTGGAATCCAACCATTCAACCATCTGAGTTAACGTAGTTAGCCGACTTTGAGTATTTCCATTTTATGAAACTTTATCCATTTATAATTACTAAATTAATAATTAATAAATGTAAGATCATGATGTTTGCAGCGAACAATATATTTTAGACCTAGTGGAGTAATAGTAATAATATCTAGGTCTGAATTGAAATAGGCTATAGAGGGTATGCACGTGACGTCATCGTCGACCGTTATGGCTGCTGTCACGTCCACTGAGTGGCACAAAGACTGAGCGGCAGCATTGGTTTTCAGCGTGAATGCCGCGAAAAACACACAAAACACTTCCAAAACGGGAAAGAGCTTTGTGATTGACTGTACAAATAGCTTTGACACAACCTGAGGTATATATTTAAAGACTGTCGAAAAAGAAGCAAATGGATCACAGCAATTCACAGAAACACTCCAGCAGAGAAACATGGATTTGCAGTTATCATTTTGTCAAACTGTTGGATTTTGAGGTAAAATCATACCGTAAATATTGTATTGTTATATATTATGCTGATAACTCATCAATTAAATATTTACTAACTTATATTCTGCATAATGTGTTTTTAAATAAACACTGACAAAAACTATACAAGTTTTAGGGCTGGACAATATGACGATAGGCTATATATAACATTGATAAGTGATTACTCATATTTAAACCTTATTTAAACTTATATTCTGCATAATTGGGTGTTTTTAAATAAACAACACTGACAAAAACTATACAATAAAACTATATATGTTTTAGGGCTGGACAATATGACAATAACATTGATAAGTGATTAAAACCTACCTATATTGTAGTTATATAAAATATTCACAGGCAGATTTGCTTTATGTATTTCCCCGCTGTCGAAATCAGGCACATATAAATGTCAGGAAACACGACTCCTGGCTGCATGTCTATATACATGGATTAGGTTTATTTGACAAGTTGTAAGGAACATATTCAATTCCAACCTTTAGTGTTATTCGTTTGTTTTACTCGCGTTTTCGCAGTTTCCTCTATTAAATCCAGTCACGCAGCAGGTTCTTTTGCCACTCAGTCCAGCTGAGGGTGCGCGTTTTCGGCGGGAAAGTGACGTCGATGCATAATTCACACTTTTGGACACTTTTACTTAAATGGACATTAGACAACATTGCAAAATCAAGCTGTTATATTAAAATATTTATTGTCCAACATTCCCAATTTTTCTGATGCATGTCCTTAATTTAATTTCAAATGTTGGTAATAATTCAGTGTTTATAAGCCTTTTAAAGAATTTTAACCCAAACTAACTGGGTTTCTGAGAGCAAAGGTTTTGTGAAAAAAGTGGAATACTTAAACACAAAGGGTCTCATTCATGAAACACGAGCAGAACGAATTTGTGTGTAAATCGTGTGTAAAGTGGTTCTGGCGTAAATTTTCGGATTCATTAAAATGTTCGTATTTTCCAAATGTTAGTTGGTACGAAAGAAATCTACACCTGCTCCCAGCCACGCGTAAATAGTGCGTTTAACATCCGAACGTTTTGCTCATTAATAAGGCTGCATTTTAATTCACCTTAATAAGGTACATATACACAGCATTTTGAAAAAATATTATATATATTAATTACATACGTTTTTTCTTTTTACTTTTGTTGTGAGAGCCAGTAATAAGCTGCGTTCTCNAGCAAAGGTTTTGTGAAAAAAGTGGAATACTTAAACACAAAGTGTGTAAAATAAACTGTTAAAAGGATTTGATGATCACTAGTGATAGTATTTTATTCTGTGTTGTCATCATTCAGGTTGGATTTCAGCTTTATTGTACGTTTTGTTTTAACAAAGCAGCTGATATTCTCATAGAAACTAGTGGACTGCCGACTCTCTTTCACCACAAAATGGCGGAAACGCAGGGCTGCTGCTGGGCGCCGGTGTTGCAATGGAACGTTCTATAGGTTGTCTGCAATCACGTTGTTCTGGTGACCCGCGAAATTCCGGTGGAGGGCAAGCAGTGAAAATTAGAATGGAAGAGATGGAGAAAAGTCCTTTCTGTGCTGGTTTAGAAAGTATAAACAGAAAATCACAACATATGTTGGACGTGATCCTTATGTTATGAAGAGGAGCGACTTTTCCACTGAATTGAAAGACTTGATTGCCATCGAGGAGGTAGATATAGAGGATGTAAAGCTGCCGTCATGCCGCGTTCAGTTCTAGTCTGGGTTTGTTTATATCGCGCTGCCTTTCTGCTAGTGAAGTTAGGGCAATATTGTGAATAGTCATGATTGTAAAAAAAATATCGCCATTGTAGGTAATTTATGCTGAATCGAGAATTGCAACAGGAGCTCACATCATCGTTCAGGGAAAAACTGGACGGTGTGATACAATTTTCGCCTTTTCTATGTGTAAAACCCACTAAGGGAAGCAGGCTGAGGAGGTGAAGGCCGACGACATATAGCAAATGTAATGTCACTGATTGAACCCACTCCCTATTACTCAATAAAATAATCACATTGCTGAGTGTTTTTGAAAGTTTTGTATTTTGTTTTGGTGTAATAATTAACATAAAATTTGCGAGTATGACTCTCACTCGGCTTGTGAATGAGTATAACCTGCACACAGCCACTTCAAAACTGATCACGAGCTTCATATGGGTTTGATTTTGGTTGTCATTTGTTGAAATAAATACCAAAAAAAGTGTGTCAGTGTCTATCATAGACTGTATACAACGGTGTCTGTCCGCTGAATGCCCCTCCGATTCTCCTCCGTGGTCATATGGGAAAGTGAATATTTAAAAAGACAACATTAAAACTACACTTACATTTAACGTTACACCCTTCCAACAAAGAAATTGATCGACTGTCAGCTTTTTAAACATTTATTTATTTGGACATTTTCTACCATGACTGAAGCAGTAGCGTGACAATTTTCATGGTAACCAGATCAACATTGTAAACAGAATTCTACAAAACTGAAGTGAAAATGTCTCGGTTATGTATATAACCTTAGTTCCCTGAATAGGGAACGAGACGCTGCGTAGTCGCTATGGGAACGCCTCTGCGTGATGTCGTCATGAAGCACGTATGAAATCTGTCCAATCGGGAGATGGAACGTCATAGGCGGGTGACGTCACTGACCAGGAACTATAAAGCCGGCCCGAAAACACTCAGATTCAGCTTCTGAAATACTGAAGCAAGTCGCTTACGGGCATGCCGGGAGTATGGCAAGGCGACGCAGCGTCTCGTTCCCTATTCAGGGAACTAAGGTTATATACATAACCGAGACGTTCCCTTTCAAGGGAACTCGCGCTGCGTAGTCGCTATGGGAACGACAATCCCAACGTCGCCATAAGAGCAAGTGACCATTCGTGTGAAGCCGAAGCGCACAACTCACAGTAACACCTGCGCCCCTGGAGTGGAGCCGAGGTCTAGTTCATAGAACCTCACAAATGTGTGCGGTGAGGACCAGCCTGCCGCATCACAAATATCACTTAGGGAAACCCCTGAAATTAAAGCCTTGGAGGCAGCCATACTCCGGGTCGAATGAGCCCTAACAGCCAAAGGTGAAGGCTGTCCAACTGACTCATAAGCAAGTGAGATAGCCTCGACCACCCCCTTGCTCATTCTCTGCTTGGATGCTGGGAGACCCTTCCTAGGTGCTCCGAAACATATAAATAGCTGATCAGCTTTTCTCCACATGGCAGCTCTGTGGACATAAGCATCCAGTGCCCTGACCGGACACAGCAGGTTGAGCTTTTCTTGGTCCGATGACTTGAAAGGAGGAGGACAGAAGGCCTGCAGCACAATAGGTCTCACAGGATTAGTGAGGACCTTGGGTATATATCCCGGTCTGGGATGAAGGAAAGCCTTAACATTTCCAGGCGCAAACTCAAGGTACGATGGAGATACCGACAGGGCCTGTATGTCTCCAATTTTCTTGAGAGACGTAATAGTGAGCAGAAACACCGTCTTTAGTGTTAGGAACTTTTCTGGCACCTCTTCGATGGGCTCGAAGGGAGCCATAGAAAGGCCTTGCAAAACAACGGCCAAATCCCAAGCCGGTACTCTTGTGCGTACTGCAGGTCTAAGCCTCAAAGTGCCATGGAGGAAACGAGTAATGAGCGGGTGTCTCCCCAAAGATACCCCACTGAAAGGAGCGTCGTAAGCAGCTAAGGCCGCCATGTACACCTTTAGCGCGGAGGGGGATAACCCTGAAGAAAATCTATCCTGTAGAAAGTCCAGTACTGCTCTAACCGGGCAGTTGACTGGATCCCACTGGTGATTTTCACACCAAGAAGTGAATAATCTCCACTTCAAGGCATAGAGTTTCCTCGTGGAGGGAGCTCTGGACTGGAGTATGGTCTCAACAACCTCAGTTGAGAGACTGGAATCGCAGAGCTGTGCCCCCTCAGAGGCCACGCCCACAGCTTCCATAACTCCGGGCGGGGGTGCAGTATTAGACCGCCCGCCTGAGAGAGAGAAGGTCCTTCCTGATCGGAATCTCCATCGGAGACCCATCGAGGAGAGATACCAGGTCCGAGAACCAAACTCGGGCCGGCCAGAACGGGGCCACTAATAACAGATGGGCCCTGTCCCAGCGAACTCTCTCCAGAACTCCCGGGGGAAATGCGTACAGCGGTAGCCTCGGCCACGGCTGTACCATAGCATCCAGCTCAAGAGGTGCTGGGTTTGACATCAAGAACCATATTGGACAGTGAGTCGTCTCTCGAGACGCAAACAGATCCACTTGGGCTACGCCAAAGTTCTCCCATAAGAGCTTCACCACCTCGGTACCCTGGGATATACACTGCTCTGCGGGAGAGCAGTTTCCCTTGGGACCACAGGAGGATCTGATTCGCCAGCTTGTATAAGGGGCGTGACCTCAGCCCCCCCTGATGATTTATATATGAGACCACCGATGTGTTGTCTGAACGAACTAGCACATGATGATCCCTGAGGTCTGGGAGGAAATATTTCAGAGCTAGAAATACCGCCATCATCTCCAGGCAGTTTATGTGCCACAAAAGATGATGGTCCTGCCACAGACCTTGAGCTGAGCAACCACTCATGATCGCCCCCCAGCCCGTGAGGGATGCATCCGTCGTTAGCGTGACGCGACGACTGAGAGCCCCCAGCACAGGTCCCTGGGACAGAAACCAAGGTTGCTTCCATATGACTAGAGCACGTAAGCATCGCCGCGTGACTCTGATCATACGAAAAGGATTCCCCCTCGGTGAGAACCCCTTGGTTTTGAGCCACCACTGAAGTGGTCTCATGTTCAGCAGGCCAAAAGGTATCACGTTGGACGCTGCTGCCATAAGACCTAACAGTCTCTGAAACTGTTTGACAGTGAATGACTGGCCTAGCTTTATGTCCGAGACGGTAGTAAGGATTGATGTTATGCGAGCCGGAGATAAACGGGCCCGCATAGTCACCGAATCCCATACCACACCTAGATAAGTGGTCCTCTGAGCTGGAGAAAGCACACTTTTCTTTGTGTTTAGTCTCAACCCCAACCTTCTCATGTGGGTGAGAACAACATCTCGATGTTGAACCGCCATTTGCTCTGATTGAGCCAAATTAACTCTCTGAGGCGCCTGCGCGTTTTCAGGATTTTTTTCACATTGCAGCAAAACAGACTTAAAATTTTCCGTCATTTCTTGTCATAGAGACATAAGTAATATATCAATTGAAACTATAGAATGTCTTCTTTTATTTGTGTACACTCAGAGTAAAAACACAATGTTGTGCTTTTTGTAAAATAAAGAAAACTAACATGATGCGTGATCTCTCGTCTCCCTCTGAACGAACTCCAATCTGATAGTTCTCAGAAAATGAACTGTAACTTATGAATACTAATGACAAAAAAAATGACACTTATGTCTAAAGAAACGTTGAAATGTCAGGTTTTAAATCGTGCAAGTCAAATCGAAAACAAACATTCTGTGTTTATGTAATCTGTATGAAAAGAGAGCCATGTCAGAAGTCCGTGATTCAGCTCATTATCCGCTAATGCTGCCACGCCCACGGAGCCAGCGCTATTCAGAGGCAAATTCAGAGGCAATACTTGTATGCATTGTCTCAATCGTGTATTTATTGTCTTGAAAAGTGTTTATTTGGATGTTAAAGCCATGGTTAGCGATCTCTAGAAGACATGCCGTTAGTTGGTTAGCGATCTCTAGAAGACATGCCGTTAGTTCCTGGTTCCTTTTCTTCTTTATATAAATTTGTGGCCTAAAGGTGTATAGAGCGCCCTCCGGCTGCAAGTATGAATTGAAACCACCATTCCTGAAATGTCCTCTTCTTCTTTAGAATAATTTGTGTTGAGCATAACATGATGAGCTTGAGACATCACAGAAGGTTTTTTTCACAGCCTACCTGACTGAAAGGCCTCATTAATATCCAAGTCATTTCAGGTCATTATTATGTGATTCTTTTGTCTTCTCAGGTGTAAATGACCCATTATTCATGATGATTCACGCCTCCACGCATACTGTGTTTCTTGACAAAATGTGTCTTACAAAAACTAAATCAATATATTGTTTTAAATGAACAAGTAGGCATTATAATTTTTACAAAATTTTGAAGCAAAAACTCTAGCCTACAACCTCCAAAACCAGAAGTCTTGTGAACACAGATTTAATATATAGTTTTGGCCTTATTTCAGTGACTTACATTTTTTTTTTTTCAATAACCACGCATAAACGTTATTCCTTCAAAAACACAAACATGTACATACATGTCCCACACATATTATTGTAGCCTAGTTTGTGCTGAATACAGTGTAATGACACTTTTTCCATTAATATGTTTATGAACAACTGAAAAAAGCACAAATGTCAGGCATGTCAAAACTTCTCCAGGCCCCAAATCAGCCTCAGACTCCAGAGGGTTAACCAATCGTCTATGTAGTTCAGTATGCGGATGCCCTGCACCTTCACATTTGGCGAAGGTGCGGGGTGACAGTGCTAGGCTGAAGGGAAGAACCCGATATTGCAGTGGTTCTCAACTCCAGTCCTCGGGACCCACTGCTCTGTACATTTTGTATGTCTCTCTTACCTGACACACTCAGTTCAGGTCATGGAGTCTCTCCTAACGAGCTGATGATCTGAATCAGGTGCGTTAAATAAGGAATACATACAAAATGTGCAGAGCAGTGGGTCCCGAGGACTGGAGTTGAGAAACACTGCGATATTGGAATGCTTCGCCCCCGAAAGCAAACCTTAAGAACTTCCTGTGATGCGGGAGGATTGATACATGGAAGTATGCGTCTTTCAGATCTATCGTCACAAACCAGTCCTCGGACCTGATTTGTGACACGATATTTTTTATTGTCAGCATTTTGAACTTGAGCCTTGCTACCGTTCGATTGAGCTGACGTACATCTAAAATCGGACGCAATCCCCCGTCTTTCTTTGGCACAATGAAATAGTGGCTGTAAAAGCCTGACTCCCTGCTGGGAAGAGGAACCCTCTCTATGGCCTCCTTTCGCAAGAGCGTCTCTACTTCCTGTGCCAACACCAGAGCCTGCTCGGGGTCTACCACCGTGGGTAGGACCCCACTGAATCAGGGTGGGCGTGTTCTGAACTGAATCGCATACCCCTTTTCTACTGTGTGCAGGACCCATTGAGATACTTTTGACAGACTTTTCCACTCTGACAAAAAAATCTACTAAGGGAACCAGCCTCTCGAGGAATATGGGCAGCCAGCACAGTGCCCTGAAGCGGAACCCCGGCAGGGAACGACTGGCTTGGCTGCAGAGAGAGCACGCCACCACGCCCTGGCATTGCGGCAGGGTTGGCAGAGCGCCCCCCTGAGGGCACCGAAGACAAACGGGCACCGTAGAGAGAGGTGAACACCGCCTGACTCCGGAGGGGACCACCCTCAGGATCCTGACTGTTCTGACGTCAGGATTTCTTAGACAAAGCCCTCTTAGCGACAATGATAACCCTCAGATCACAGCCCACCTGGGGCTTAATCTCAGTGAGATTAAGCCACAGGTGCCGCTCCGTGGCCACCAGGGCTGCCATAGAGCGGCCAACAGACTTGGCCGTCTCCTTGGTGGCACGGAGGGCTAAATCAGCAGAGAGACGCAACTCCTGAATGAGATCTGCACCCACTTCATCACTTTCCCCCAAGTCCTTCAGCAGGTCAGCTTGGTATGCTTGCATGATGGACATAGTGTGCAAGCACGCCGCAGCTTGACCTGCTGTCGAGTACGCTTTGCCCACTAGCGCCGATATTGTCTTCAGCGGCTTAGTGGGCAACGTCGGGGCTTTAAGGGATGATGCCGCCTGCGGAGAGAGATGGCTCGCAAGCGTCTCTTCCGCTCTTGGCATCGCCCCGTATCCGTGTTTCCTCAAACCAACCACATTGCTGTAGATGGAAGTCTGAGGTGTATAAACACTGGTAGATACCGGTCTCTTCCACGACCTCGACACCTCGGTGTGGAGGTCGGGAAAAAACGGTAGTGCCCGACGTGGAGGCTGAGCAGATCTAGATGGTAAGAAACATTCATCTAGTTTGCTGCTCTTGCTTCTCGGCTGGCCAGTCGATGTTTAACCTGGCAACAGCATGAGAAAGCACCTCCATAAGCTCCTCGCTTGCGGGAGAATGAAGTGGCGAGTCTTCAGATTCTCCCGTTGCCACGCTGACAACATCCAGCTCCTCAGAACTAGACGCAATCAGCGTGACTGTATCATCTGAAGCGGAAGAAACCGCAATGCAGGCTTCCTGTATCCGGATAGATACATTGGATGCAGCAGGTGAAGGCAGAGATAAGGCTGGGCCCGTCTCTAACCCCTCTGCTACATCCATTTGCGAACCCCAGGACATAAGGCGCGCCCTGCCTCAGCAGAAGCGGGACCCGATCCCTCAGGAACGCGAGCCGAGCCACTCTCCTCAAAGAGGGCCCGGCGGGAGCACAGTGTTCTCAACGGTAGCTGCTCACAATGCACACAGGCAGCCCGCTCGAGAGCTGCCTGGGCATGCTGCACTCCCAGACAAACAACGCACATTTCATGTGTGTCCCCACCCGAGATGAAACGCGGGCAGGGATGAACACATTTCCTGAACGTTTGTTCGCTCGCCATCGCACAAAATAGTAGTGACAGACAACAATAAATATGACAGACAAGATCACACGTAGCGCTTGCTGAAGACACAGAAGCTGAATGTGAGTGTTTTCAGGCCGGCTTTATAGTTTCTGGTCAGTGACGTCAACCGCCTATGACGTTCCATCTCCTGTTTGGACAGATTTCATACGCGCTTCATGACGACATCACGCAGAGGCGTTCCCATAGCTACTACGCAGCGCGAGTTCCCTTGAAAGGGAACATCAAATTACCATTCAGTGGGATAAAATGGCTTCTCTTCCCTCCAAATGATACCATGAAGAATGTGAATATTTAACCAAGTCAAAAACAAATAAGGTAAGCAGGTATCCATATTCATTTCAGTATCAGCAGACGCAAAACGCTATAAAAGGTGACAACTTTTAAAGTTAAAAAACGATATAAGTTATGTAAACGATAAAAGCTCCTTGTGGGTTCTCGGTTTGATCGATTTGAGCAACCATAAACGACGCAAAACATACGAATTTTGAGTTTTTGATAGGATTCCTATATAGAAAAACCAGTCCCGGCCCTCCATCCGCATTTCGCGTGCAGCAGTGACGTCATGTGCAAACAACCTATTGACTGTCACTTCTTGTTAGTGTATATTCTTTGTCGAGGCTTGTATCGCTTTAGACCAATGACGTCATTGATGATGTTCGAAGCCTTGCTTCCACCTGACTGGCACTGTGTTCTATTCAGAAGGGCTCATCCCTATGCCCTAATCCCTTCAAAGGGTTTACCCTCCGGAGTGAGAGCTTTGAAGGGATGAAGGATGAAGGGTGTAGGGGTCAAAAAAACTATTTTTTTGGAACGCACTTCTGCGTCATCTTAACGAGACAATCAAGGAGGATAGATTGTGGAAAAGCTGCGCCTTTTATTTAACGTTAGTTTATATATTTATTTATTTTTGGTTTATCGCACCATAATGTTTATTGAACTATGTATTTGAAACATTTATAAAGTATTTTTGTTGAAGTATAATGTCGTTTTGACCATAATAAAGTACTAAATCTAACTCGTATAAATATTACAATAGTATAGAAAAATACTATACATACATTTATAGGTAAAATCGAACTCTGAGCCTCCTGTACCCATTCTCTGATGTCAAACAACTTCACTGTGCAAAGGATCATGGGGGCCCGAAGTGTCCATCAGTTGTACCCTTCGAAATCCTTCATTCCGAAGGGCCCTTTGAAGTGGCCAATTTTGAGCACTTCGGTTTGGAACGACCCTTCAATATGGCGGCCATGATTGTTTTCACTCCGAAGTGTCTTCGGAGGGCGATATATCCCGTTTGGAACGCACCGTTGTTCAGGATGTAGTTCGAATCTTGGCGCGACATTTTGACAGATATATAAACCCATGGGATCCCCTCAAAATAATAATGAATAATAATATCACCCCTCCTGCCTATTATGACCAAATAATTTATTTAAACACATTTAATAGTTCCATTCATTTGAAGCCAATATGTTTATTACACAGTTATGTTATACAATCATTATATACCACCAGAAAATACACATTATATTCATATAAATAGATTAGTCTACGTGGAAATTGGTTTTTTTCTTCACCGTTATTTCTAAGCCTTAAAGGGTTAGTTCACCCAAAAAATGAAAATTCTGTCATTTATTACTTACCCTCATGCCGTTCCACAACCGTAAAACCTTCGTTAATCTTCGGAACACAAATTAAGATATTTTTGTTGAAATCCAATGGCTCCGTGAGGCCTGCATAGGGAGCAATGACATTTCCTCTCTCAAGATCCATAAAGGTGGATCTTATGCTCCGAAGCTTCCTGAAGCAGTGTTTTGAAATCGGCCATCACTAAATAAGTCGTTATTTTGTTTTTCTGGCACACCAAAAATATTCTTGTCGCTTTATAATATTAATATTGAACCACTGTACTCACATGAACTGATTTAAATATGTTTTTAGTACATTAATGGATCTTGAGAGAGGAAATGTCATTGCTGGCTATGGAGGCCTCACTGAGCCATCGGATTTCAACAAAAATATCTTAATTTGTGTTCCGAAGATTAACGAAGGTCTTACGGGTGTGGAATGGCATGAGGGTGAGTAATAAATTACAGAATTTTCATTTTTGGGTGAACTAACCCTTTAACTGGCGCAAAATAAAGTATCACAGATAACATCAGGCCATCTCTGTAATGTATCTGCTTGTTTTACACTCTTTAACCACCAGGTATTGTGAGCAAATTAAGCCTCGAGAAATTAACCCTTTTGTGAACCACTTGGCTGAAAAGCTTCAATGCTTCATGAGGCTTCATCTCGCCTTCACTAGTCCAAACAATAACAGAGTCCAGGGGAAGAGGCAGAACAGAGAAATCCAGGAGAATAGGCAGAGAGAAAAAAAAACAAGAGCCAGGTGAAACCAGGTAGAATGCTCAGAAATGAAGTGCAGACACATACAAGACTTAGCAAAGAAGGACTGAATTGACCAGGCTTATAAAGGGTGAGCTAACAAGGTTAATGACACCCAGCTGACAGCAATCATAGATGAGTCTGGGCAGTGAGTTCTGGGAAATGTAGTCTGTATGAATGGCAATGAACAAGAGGGGAGTGCCCTCTGGTGGACAACCAAGGCACTCCAGCTGGTGATCGTGACAGTTCTCACAAAATAGTGTAGGCAAAATTTACCTGGATGACCTAATTCTTCCAGCGAGTTTCTGAACTATACTTTTTAGAACATACTTTTTAGTTGTCACAAAGTAAGTACTTATTCAAAATAAGTACCTTCTTGAGAGTATGTGATTTCAGACGCATTAATCAGTCCTCTTGAAGAAATCAAATAATTCAGTGACTCACTCATTGTCACGGGAAAAGAAGGCTGGATACAATTGCAAGTTAATATCTCTTTATTAGAGCTTCACGCCAGATTGTAGTAACAAACAAACACACACTGTAGCAACACAGACAGCAAGAGAGTGGTAACACAGGGACTTCGATGAGCGGTAAATGTCCGTGGTGAATGGTGATCCGAGAGGTGAGTCCGTGTGTCCGTGTGATGATCCGTGAATGAAATCCAGAAACGAGTAATCCAATGTAACAGACAGGAACCAGGTAACAGAGACGAGAATCCAATCCAGGAACATATAACACGAGAAACAACGGGACAAACACCAGGACTCCAAACATTGATCTGACAAACATGAGACGAAAGACAAGGCGTTATATAGGCAGGTGTAATGATCCACAGCTGCCGCTGATCAGTGATCAGCGGCGACGCCCACACAGAACAATCAAGTGACACACCCCAAAACCTTCACACAGACAACAGTATGAGACAGCGGATAGTGAACCGTGACAGTACCCCCCCTCCTAGGAACGCCTCACGGCGTTCCCAGAACTCCTTACCTGTTGATTGTAATCATCAATAAGGGAGTGATCCAGAATGTCCCTAGCAGGAACCCAACTTCTCTCCTCCGGACCGTAACCTTCCCAGTCCACCAAGTACTGGAATCCGCGTCCCCTCCGCCTAGAGTCCAGAATACGATTAACCGAATAGGTTGGTTCCCCGTCTACGAGTCGTGGCGGTGGAGGAACCGGAGTAGGTGGATTAAGATGAGAATGGAAAACAGGTTTAATTTTGGACACATGGAAGGCGGGGTGAATCCTCCTGTACGCCGGAGGCAATTTGAGGCGGACTGCCACTGGACTAATAATTTTAGTGACAGTAAACGGGCCAATGAATTTGGGCGCAAGCTTATTGGCAACGGAACGGAGCGGAATGTTCTTAGTAGAAAGCCACACTTTTTGACCCACGACGTATACGGGAGGCTTCGACCGGTGGCGATCAGTCTTAGCCTTGGTACGCGCCCTCACTTGCAGCAGAGTCTCGCGGGCTCTGTTCCAAGTGCGACGGCACCTCTGGATGAAGGCGTGAGCGGAGGGGACTGCGACTTCGGATTCCAGACTGGGAAACACAGGTGGCTGGTAACCTAGACTACATTCAAACGGAGAAAGGCCCGTAGAAGACACTGGCAGCGAATTGTGAGCGTACTCAATCTTAGAGAGTTGTTGACTCCAGGAGGAAGGATTCTTGGACGCCAAACATCGCAACATTCGCTCTAAATCTTGGTTGGCTCTCTCAGTCTGACCATTGGTCTGGGGATGGAACCCAGAGGAAAGACTAACCGTCGCCCCCAGTAACTTACAAAACTCCTGCCAGAATTTGGACACAAATTGGGGACCCCTGTCAGAAACCACATCCACTGGGAGGCCATGTAACCGGAAGATGTGATCAATGACCGTAACCGCTGTCTCCTTAGCAGAGGGTAATTTGGCTAAGGGTATAAAATGGATCGCCTTCGAGAATCGGTCCACAACGGTCAAAACAACCGTGTACCCTTGGGAGGGTGGGAGGGCGGTTACAAAATCTAGCGCGATATGGGACCAGGGTCTCGAAGGGACAGACAGAGGTTGGAGTAACCCATCTGGAGGGCGGTTGGAAGTCTTACCAGTGGCACAAACTGAGCAAGCCAAAACAAAACTGCGAATATCACGAGCCATAGCCGGCCACCAGAATCGTTGCTTGACCAAAAATCTGGTTCGATTAACCCCTGGATGACAAGCCACGTTGGAACAATGACCCCACTTGATAACGCAGGACCTTAACCCCTCCGGCACAAACAAACGGTTCGGTGGGCATCCGGGCGGAGGCATTACCCCTTCTAAGCCCGCTAGGACCTTCGATTCAACCTCCCATGTAAGAGTGGAGACCACTAATGTCCGAAAAAAAGTGCCCACCGAGCCTGCCTGGATTTGAGCCTTTTAGCCGATCGTATGTACTCTAAATTCTTGTGATCAGTCCAAACGATAAAGGGTACCCCCGACCCCTCTAGCCAGTGACGCCACTCCTCCAACGCTAATTTGACTGCCAACAACTCTCTATTACCAATGTCATAATTGCGTTCGGCGGGAGACAAACGATGAGACAAATACGCGCATGGGTGTATCTTGTCGTCTGAGGGAGACCGCTGGGAAAGAACTGCGCCTACCCCCACCTCTGACGCGTCGACCTCCACCACAAACTGACGCGATGGATCAGGGGCAATCAGAATGGGAGCCGAAACGAAGCGGCTCTTCAGTTTGGCAAATGCAGCTTCGGCTGCATCTGACCACCTGAAGGTCGTTCTGGGGGAGGTCAAGGCAGTCAGAGGTGCGGCTAGTTGGCTGAAATTGCGAATAAAACGCCGGTAAAAATTAGCGAACCCCAGAAACCGCTGTAGGGCCTTACGGGAATCTGGACTTGGCCAATCCACCACAGCCTTAACCTTGTCAGGATCCATGCGAATTCCCTCAGACGAGACGATGTACCCTAGGAAAGAAACAGACTGTGCATGAAATTCGCATTTCATGCACAGTCTCTAACAGCCGCTGAAGCACTCGTCTGAAGTGTTGACCATGCTCCTTTAGAGACGACGAAAAAATCAATATGTCATCCAGGTAGACATATATGAACTGATCAACCATGTCTCTCAACACGTCATTGACGAGTGCCTGGAAGACCGCAGGCGAGTTGGACAGCCCGAAGGGCATGACCAAGTATTCAAAGTGCCCTCTGGGGGTGTTAAAAGCGGTCTTCCACTCATCCCCCTTCCTGATGCGGACCAAATGATATGCGTTTCTTAAGTCCAATTTAGTGAAAACGGACGCTCCTTGCAACCTCTCAAAGGCTGAAGACATCAACGGCAAAGGGTAGGTATTCTTTACCGTGATGTTGTTCAGCCCCCGGTAATCAATACAAGGTCGCAAGGATCCGTCCTTCTTCCCCACAAAAAAGAACCCCGCCCCCGCTGGAGATGAGGAAGAGCAGATGAACTTAGCTGCTAGAGAGTCAGAAATATATTTCTCCATGGCCTCCCTCTCGGGAACAGACAGAGAGTATAATTTGCCCTTAGGCGGAGACTTACCGGGAACTAAATCTATCGCACAGTCATAGGGACGATGAGGAGGAAGAGAAGCTGCCCAGGACTTACTGAACACCTCCTTCAGATCAAGGTACTCCTTGGGCACGTTAGACAAATCCACCGCCTCATCCTGCAAGACAGAAACAGACACCGTGGGACAAGCAGACAAAAGACAAGATTTGTGACATTGGGTGCTCCACTCGGTGATGGTTCTCTGTTGCCAGTCGATGCGGGGATTGTGTTCGGTGAGCCAGGGGTGTCCAAGAACAACTGGTGCGTGCGGTGAGTCCATGAGCAGAAATTGGGATTCCTCAGTGTGATTACCAGATGGGATGAGAGTGATGTAATCCGTAGTGTGGGAGACGCTGGGAAGAGATTGTCCATTGAGAGCGTTGACTGATATTGGGTGCGTGAGAGGTGACGTGGGTAATCCGTGTTGTCGTGCGAAGGAAATGTCCATAAAGTTGCCCTCTGCCCCAGAGTCCAGAAGTGCGTCGCAGGTGATGTTGTGCGTCGCCCATCTTAGTCTTACCGGGAGGAGGGTGGATGGCGAGGACTTCTCGGCGGAGATCCCACCCGATAGTAGCCTCGAGTTTACTATCGGGCTTGGTCTTTTACCGGGCAAGCCCTGATGATATGTCCTTACGCCCCGCAGTACAGGCAAAGACCATGGGATCTCCGCCTCTCTCTCTCCTCCCGGGAAAGCCGAGCTCTCCCTACCTGCATGGGCTCAGGATCGGATACAGGACCGACCGTATCCACCATGCTGTTGCGATGACTGCAGCCTCCGCTGCGCCTATCTCCAGACTCCTCCAACAGCTCTAACCTTAGTAAGCGAGAGTCCACACGTAGAGCGAGTTCAACCAGTCCATTGAAGGTCTGAGGTAGATCCAGCGCATAAATCTCTCGGTGGATACGATCGGCCAGCCCATGCAGGAACACGTCCCACTGCACCTCCTCGTTCCAACGACACTCCGCCGCGAGGGTGCGGAACTGGATCACATAGTCGGCAACCGTGCGGTTGCCTTGCTTAAGGCCGGTGAGCTGACAGGCGGCCTCCTTCCCCGCAACCGCACGGTCGAACACCCTCCTCATCTCGGCGGAGAGTGCCGGGAACGAGGAGCAGCACGGGTCTTGGTTCTCCCACACTGCCGTTCCCCAAAGCGCCGCCTTCCCTGTCAGGAGGGTAATTACAAACGCTACCTTGGATTCTTCCTTCTCGAAGGTGCGTGGCTGTAGGGCAAAGTGAAGAGAACACTTGTTAAGAACACTTGTTAAGAAACTCTGAGGAACGGGAAGGCGGGGCTCCGGCAGATCCCTCCGTTCTGGTGATGGTGGGGGAACAGGCGGTGGGGCTGGCGCAGTGGGAGTGCGAAGTTGTTGCAGTTGCTGAGAGAGCTCGGACACCTGTGTTACCAGCGCCTGAACCGCGCGTCCGGTGGAAGAGATGCTCTCCTGCTGCTGATCCATGCGGGAAATACTGTGGTTGATGAACTCCATGAAAGCTGCTACACTTGCTGCATCCATAGTTGGTCAGATCGTTCTGTCACGGGAAAAGAAGGCTGGATACAATTGCAAGTTAATATCTCTTTATTAGAGCTTCACGCCAGATTGTAGTAACAAACAAACACACACTGTAGCAACACAGACAGCAGGAGAGTGGTAACACAGGGACTTCGATGAGCGGTGAATGTCCGTGGTGAATGGTGATCCGAGAGGTGAGTCCGTGTGTCCGTGTGATGATCCGTGAATGAAATCCAGAAACGAGTAATCCAATGTAACAGACAGGAACCAGGAAACAGAGATGAGAATCCAATCCAGGAACATATAACACGAGAAACAACGGGACAAACACCAGGACTCCAAACAACGATCTGACAAACATGAGACGAAAGACAAGCCGTTATATAGGCAGGTGTAATGATCCACAGCTGCCGCTGATCAGTGAGCGGCGACGCCCACACAGAACAATCAAGTGACACACCCCAAAACCTTCACACAGACAACAGTATGAGACAGCGGATAGTGAACCGTGACACTCATTAATACAATATTAAGTGACTTGTCGCCATCTACGGCCAGTTTTAGTTTAATTTTTTCCATTATTTTTTCCTTGTGCAAAATTTTATTTTTAAACATGAATCTCATCAGCATTATTTATGCAATTGTAATTGCAGTGTAATTGTATTCATGCCACCTCTGAGCTGCATTAAAAAGTCTGTGTAAATACATCTAAAATCAGCTTCAGATACAGTTTCTGTGCCACCTCTGCATTGTAAAGATGGATTTTGTTGATGATTTCATTAGATTTTTAACAGCCTTATAGTTTCTTGTCATTCTAATTGAATGTATTGATTATTTAAAAAAATGACATAAAATGATGACATTTACTAAGTTATATTTAATAAAATTTGAAAAAAAATATCTTATAAACAATTTGGACATTGTATAAAATCCATTCATAATTTGAATAAAATTAAATTAAAAAAAAAATCACATTTCAAATTGGTTGTGCATTTAACAAATCAGTCTTGGCTGAATATGTTTAGTAGATTTAATAAGCCTCTACAGTGAGATACTAAAAACAATATATCTGGTATTGTATTTCTTTGTTCTTCATTTTTTTTTTACTGACTGACTTTTAAACAATTTTTATTTTTTTTGAAAAGTATTTGAAAGCTACATGCTAATGTTTTAATGTATTATTTTCTCTTAATCGGTATTAGTATTAATATTTTATTTAATGTTTATATATTAATGGGAGTGTGTTCCAAATGTTTTTGCAATGTTACTGAAATTGGTACTGTGAAATTTTACTAGTATAGGTACTGACTGCTGAAATTTTGGTATTGTAACAACAATACAACAGAAAGGATGAAACCAACTGGAAACCACCCAGAACACCCAAGTTGCTGATTAATAATGCACGAAAAACAGTTAGCAAGGCCTTTCACTGCTTGTTATGCAACAACTGGAAACCAAAATATTTTATGGAAAATAAAAATAAAAAACAGAGTTAATTTTAGTTAAGATTTCATGTAGACAAGTCTTAAGCCTGTATGAGTGTCTATGTGTCCTATAGTGGTTGTTCCTTAAAGGAGCAGTGTTGTGGAGGCAGGGCAGGAGTGTGTAAATAATGTAAAGGCTTTAAAGTGTTTTCTCATGCCTGTAGCTCAATCCTGACCCAATTAAATTAGCCCTTCATTTCTGCACTTTCTCCTTTCATGCAACGTGTGCACAAAAAAACTACTTTGATTAAAAGCGTTTTGATTTGAAGCAGGTTTTTCTAAGCAAATCAGATTATAAGGTGGCACACTGTCAGACTCTCCCAACTTTCGCCCCTCTCAGATCAGACAGCCAGGAACTCCAAAACATTTAATTGCCCGCCAAAATGTTCCACATCCATCACATTATCTTGCCACAATCCGCCAAAGGTATCACAGCCGCCCGCCTCCAATTACCTGCGTTTTCTCTGCATAAAGTCCCCTGCATTGCAAATGTGACCTTTTGCGTAAGTGCTGATTGCTTGTTCAGGGGTGAGTGTTGCTGAAGGAGGGGAATGTGTGTGTGTTTCTGAAGACAGCCGTTGTAAGATATGTGAAATGGATCTTTGTGTGTGTGTGTCAGACGAAGGCCCTTCTATGACACTCTTTGTGAATGTTAACTCACTCTGATAGCCATAACACAAATCAGTAGACTTGACATCATAAAGGAGGCTTGAGTGCCCTGATGCGGGTGCTTTAACGAGGGCTGGGCAGCCAGCCGGATGCCCCTGTAGTCCAGACTCATGCATAAGAAGCAGAATTCACCGATTCCCTATCCTTAAACAGGGCAGAAAACCCCTCTGCCCCTCTTCTCTCCTCACCAGCTCAACCAGGCCAGGAATGTAAAACAGGACCGCTCGCATGGATGCTTCAGCTCAAGTGTGTGTGTGTGTGTGTGTGTGTGTGTGTGCATTAGGTGCATCTTGCCCTCTGAGTTCATGCTGTGTGAAACTGAACCAGGCCTAGTTAAAGCTGACCGTCATGGAAACACGATCTGGTCTCAAGAAGCAAGCAAAGAAATGGACATATACTCAAGGGCAGCACACTTTGTGTTGATTTGTATTTACTAAAGCCTCATTTTCAGTACATGCATTTTTCCCACCATCTACATAATACATGACAATTTCCACAATAAGCTGTGTTCACAAAAGTATATGGTTGCACGTCAAGTCACCTTTATTTATATAGCACTTTGAACAATACAGATTGTTTCAAAGCAGCTTTACAGTGATAAAAAGGAAAATAATGATTCAGTGATGCAAACAGAATTCAATTCTGTTGTAAAAACAGCTCTAAAAAGAAATTAGTAAACAGTCATTATTCAGCTGAAATCAGTTTAGTGTTGATTCAGTTTGGTTCAATAACTGTGTAATGTTCATCACTTATGGAATGAGTTCAATTCATCTATAAAGCAGCTTTGGAGAAAACATTGATGTCATCATCCAGCTCAGTTCAGTACTCATCCAATAGTGTGAGTGCATTCAAGTCATTAATATTGCTGAATATTAAGTGTCCACAACTAAGCGAGCCAAAAGGCGACAGTGTCAAGTCAAGTCACCTTTATTTATATAGCACTTTTTACAATGTAGATTGTGTCAAAGCAGCTTTACATTGATAACTGGTATATAATTTTGGCTGCACAGCAGCTCTTAAAGAATAGTTTCAATGCAGGCAGATCAAAGCACTGTTGATTATCAAATGTCAAGTTAAATGTCAAGTGTCCCCAACCAAGCAAGCCAAAGGCGACAGCGGCAAGGAACCCAAACTCCAACAGGTGACATCAGGTGGCAAATAGGTGTTAAAATGGAGAGAGAAAAAACCTTGGGAGAAACCAGGCTTAGTCGGGGGCCAGTTCTCCTCTGGCGAACAGTGCTTTGTTACGATTCAGATTGCTATCATAAGAAGGCAAGGAACCCAAAGGTGACAGAAAATGGAGAAGAAAACCTTGGGAGAAACCATGCTCAGTCTGGGGACCAGTTCTCCCCTGACCAGATGAACGAACACGGTCTGGTTTAATTCCAGGTTACATCACATGTCAGATTGTGGATTGATATCGTGGCGAGCAGGGCGGGCGAGAGCCGTGAGGGAACGGCGCGAAGCCGGTGACGCGAGTGTTAATGATCGTCACCTGTGAGGCGCACCGGCCTCGAGTCCCTCACGGAGGAGCTCCGGAGGCACCAATGTAACACTGTTCGTATATACGGGAAGAAGGAGGCGGGAACCGGCGAACATTCAACATAAGTTTTAATGCCGGAGCTCCTCCGTGAGGGACTCGAGGCCGGTGCGCCTCACAGGTGACGATCATTAACACTCGCGTCACCGGCCTCGCGCCGTTCCCTCACGGCTCTCGCCCGCCCTGCTCGCCACAGATATCATTCAGAATATTACAGAAATATATACAGAAACAGGTGCATAATTAATTAGAAACTATGGAAACTAATAAGGGAACATAGGTAAACCAGAACAGGGAAAACTAAACACAATGACAATAAAACAGAACATAACTGTTACACTAGCTACATCCGAGTCAGACATCTGAACACCAGCAGTGGATCCAGTAGAGTAGGAGACCCAGATGGAGCCGAAGAGCCATAGAGACCGGGCAACACTGATGGTTCTGGAGACTGAGGCAGAGCCGGTGGGACTGAGGACCAAGGCAGAGCCGGAGGGAAGGTGGAGCACAACGGAGCCAAAGGGTCCAGCTGAAGGCCTGGAAGTCCATGGCACAGGCAGAGGGATGAGGTAGCCCAGTAGAGCCATAAAGACAATGGTTGGCAGTTGGAGCCAATGGAGGAAGGAGCCAAGGTAGAGCCAACTGTTCGACTAGCTGAGGTGGAGTGACGGGCTCGGCGGTTGAAGGCGGAGCCAGGGGATTCTCTTGCCAAGGTGGAGTTAGAGACTGGAAGACCTAAAGCAGATTGACGCAACAGTCAACAGATGAGGAGCCGAGGGACTGAAGGGAAACAGCGGAGGTGGGGCTGAGAAACTGGCTGTTATAGGCAGAGGAGGTGGGAGAGGGAGGCTGGGCGGGACAAGCGGAGACACAGGAGACTTGGAGCTGGGCGGAACCAACGGGGAAATATCCTCCTCCAAATCCTCATAACAGTATGCAGAGGCCAGCTGCATCTCACCCTCCGCAGTGTGAGAGTGGGCGGGGCTCCATTCCATCCCCTCGAACTCCACGAGTACACTCACTGGCACAGATGATTTTGCCGGCTTGTGCACGTGGTCAGACCTCTCGTCGGGCTCGGGCTCCGGGGTGATAATTGGCTTAGTCCTTGTCACTGGCTTGTTCATTGTATTCCATGTAGAGTTCCATGCTAGGTTCTGGGTTTGGAGTGGGGCTGGCGACGGTCATGTAGAAGTTATATCACTAACAAAGAAGTTATTTTTGGCCAGCACCCACTCCATGAAGGTAGCGAAATCCCCCTGAGCACCAACACTGGGCAGGCGTGCCTTATACCACTCATTTAGGCTCATCAGAAAAAAAACACGAACAGGGAGCAGTCAGGGAAGTCATTCCAGGTTCAAGAAGACATTAGTGTGGTCTTTGAGATGACACTGTCCTTGCTCCAAACAGAGCAGCCGGACCATTTTATGTATAGTTTCCTTGTTATGTCATGTAATAGTGGCTGCAGTAAGCACATGATAAAGGAATATCACTAACAAAGTCTTTAATCACAAATCAAACCATGGAACAAATAGGAGATAACAGGAATAATAATCATAGAAACACAACCACATTAACATTGACGACACCTTGAACAAAGGAAACAGAGGACTTAAATATACAAGCAGAGCCAATGAACTGAACGAAAGATGTGCGTAATTAATTTGAAACTATGGAAAATAATAAGCAAAGGGAACACAGGCAAACCAGAACAGGGACAAAAAACACTATTACAATAAAACAGAACATTACGAAGCCCTACACGACATGCAAGAAAAAAAAAAAATTGTGCTCATGATGTACTAATTCGTTCCCTCGATTTACTAAATAGTGCACACTATTACTATTTCATTCCCTCAATTTACTAAAATGTGTGCACAATTTACTATTTATAGTAATAGTAAAATAGTAAATTGTGCACATGATTTAGTAAATCGAGAGAACGAATTAGTAAATCTTGTGCACGATTTAGCCTGGTTTTTCCTGCATGTCATGTCCAGGGCTCCATAGAAAATAACCGTTACAGTATGGCACTTGAAGTATATTTGAAGAATTGAAAAGACTTCTAATGTACTTCACCAATATTCAATGCACATGGTGCATTCATTGTAAAGTCTTCACTGATATTTCTTTTTCAGAAAACCACGTTTCAATAATAATAACTATTTTTAGGTTTTAAATGTAAAAAATGAACCAGTTAACTTGTAGTTAAATATTCGGTTGCATTCAAAGTGTTAGGAAAACCAACATGTCAAACTTCTGTAAGCATCACTCTGGTCTTTTTGTCACCTTGGTAATTGAGAAAGGTCAGGTGGTATTGTGTGGAGCTCTCAGATTTATGTACATCATTTTAGGATGGATCAATAGTATATGCTGTTTTCATTCGTCTATGAAAGGCATAAGAGAGTTAAGCTTGACCTTTGCCTCCGTTTCCAATTGTGTTGCAAAAGATCAGCAGTACATACAAATAAGAGCGGCATGTGTGTTTCTGTAAAACGAAAGATAAAAACAAGAGGTCGGGCACGAGGGGAATAAGAACACTGATGCAGTACGATTTAAGGAAATATTACTAAGTTCCTCTGACAAATCAAAAGATATGTTGAATCGGTCTTGTTGGATCTCGCTGAGATGTGCCTTGCATGATGAACACAAGTGCTTTCTCAGTATATACGGTCAATGATCCCGTGCTAATTTGATTGTATTTTCTCTCAAGTAATCCAATCGGAACAGTTTTATACTGGGCTTCATACCATAAAGAACAGAGAATTTAACAGAATTATTCACATGCTGGATACTTTAATCACCAGACGCATATAAAGACTTCTGATAAAGACAAGTAACCCTTTGATTAGTGCACAGACATGTAGTCATGCAGGATTTCTGTCTTGAGCTCATAGAGGCTCGTGGAGAAGCTCTTCTAATGCTCTGACTGGCAGACTCTTTCACCTCACGCTTCATATGATTCATGAGAGCTCACAACTCTTCAACACAATCTAGCGCTCCTTACTCATCCTGCAGACATCAATCTATTTCTGGGGATTTCTGTTGTTTTTGCCTTATATTTTATTTTAAAGGAATATTCAATATGAGTTGCTTGTGGCATTACGTTGATTACCAAAATTTCAAATTCAAATTTTAAATTTCAAATTTAATTTCAACTTGTCCCTCATTTCCTTTAAAAACAGCACAAATCTGGGTTACTTAGAACGGAATTGAATGGGGCTAATCTGTAAATATTACTGTTTCTAAAGCATAACCACAAGATAAAATGATTATCCTTTGAAAAAATCACTTTCAAACTATCTCTAGCCATTATATCCAGTTTTACAACTTTGCTGCCATGACAATAAAAACCTAAAACAACCATAAAATTAAGTAGAACAACACTACAGCTTAAATAAAAGACACTTTTTAACAGAAGAATTAATCTAAAATGTAAGTGCTTTTATAAAATTATTAAAAATATATATTACTTCCAATTCCTTTATTTATTTTATTTTTATTAATTATGTGGTAATCAACATTGTGCCACAACTTCTGTCAAACTTTTTTTCTGTACAGGACACAACAGTTTTTCTTTCGACAAAAAGTCTCAACAATATTTTTTAAAGCCTCGTGCTTTTTAAAAAATATATATATTTTGCTTTGAAGTGTGAATTCTGTCTCATCTCATAGTTCTGTTAACTCACATGGGCCCCGAGCAATGAGTCTGTATTTGTTTTTAGCCTTGATATATGTAGGTATTGTCTGAGTGATATTTCAGGTCCGATAATCTGGCAAAGTGACAGTGAATTCCTTCAGTCACACGAGCACATAACACTGACCAACACTCCGTCCAGCCTCTTCAAAGCTCAGAGAGGCTCTTACAGGCCAGTCAGAGAGTGCAAATCACACCAGCAATGGCAGCTATGTGACCTCTGCAGTGACTTTAGAGATGTGTGAGCTGGTCTATGAAGGCCGACGGGAAGTTTGTGACACCTGTGAGTGAGGACAAGCCTATCAAACAGCCTTTGTACAGATCACCTCAAATCTGCCCTCCAGACCCAGTCTTTCACCCGCAGTGACTAACGAAAGAAAGCAGCCGATAAGCTTTCCGCGACTGCATCGATGCCTATTACACTAGCCGATCTAGTGAACTTTAATGACATTTAAATGCAATTTTAAAGCTGCAGGAAAAACAAATGGCTTTTGCATGTGCTATTTTATGTGTGATTAATATTGACTGATAGAACAGTTGTGACACTGAATGCAAGATTAAACATATTTAGTTTGCTCACGTTGTCATTATACACTAAGATTAGAAAATGGGGAAAATAAATAATGTGAAACACTATGTATTTGAATTCACATAACCATTAGATGGTGGAAATAACAGTAATATATATTCACAATTTGACCTATTGCAGGAAATAATCATAAAAATGCAACAATGGTAAAACATTACACATTTTGTCATTTCAGTTTTTGGTAACACTTTATTTCACAGTGTCCTTACATGTACTTTCTGTAGTAATAACAGCAAACTATACATAATTACATACAACTAACCCCAAACCAAACCCTTCTAACTTTAACCTCTTACATGTTACTATAATATTAGTACTTAATTACACTGTAACAAGGACACAATAAAATGTAACCTAATTGCATTGTATTTGTTCAAATGTAATGATAATACAATTTAGAGTTAGAATTGCATGGCTTGATAGTATAACTGTGTTAGATCTGCAGTGTTGTGTGCTGTTAAGATCTGCGTGTGTTTAGAGCTCATCGTTACTGTTACAACCTTCAAGCTGCAATCTGCGTCAGCATTTCACTCTCCAGACCTCGGTAGAGGCCAGTAGAACTATAAAGTAATTGCTTTTTATTAATTAGCTTCCTGCCAGATTAATTAAGACCAAATGTTACTGATGATACAGCCAGGACAGAAAACACACAGGCGTGGGCCAGTGTTAGAGAGCTACTAATGATGTGCAAATATATTTACCGTGTCCTTTGCTCCCAGGGGTGCGCGTGTGTCACTCTTATTTAAAGGTCTGCAGTTTGGGGTCCAGAGGGAAATGTGGACAAACGTGTCTGATAAACAAGCGTCTGTTCTGTTAAGAGCTGTGAAATCTGATGTCCAATATGGTTTATTTTTGTTCTTTATGTGGGCCTGTTTGATCCATGCGTTATCTCCTCCCATCACAAACAGGTCATTTCTGGATAACGTTTCGTATTTAATATTTGCCTCTATTTATGCTGTGCATTGTATTGTATTTTCAACACTAATGTTCAGTGCGTTATATAATAATAATAATATCACTTTATTTATTTTGTTTACCGCGAAACTCTTTGTGTGGTTGTTAGAATTACAAGAAAAAAACGATTATTGTTGTCTCTAAAGAAGTTTTTCTTTAGGAGAATTGGCCATTGTGATCCTTGATTCGACAACGCACAAAGAATTGCAATGACGTGTAGCAGATTGTAATCGCAACGAGTACTAAATAACAGAGAAGATAAAATCTGATGATTGACAGAGCCAGTAGAAGAAATAAAACACACTAATTGGTCAGTTAAAGATCTAAATCTTTTCGCCTTTTTCGCCTCCTTCTTCAGTTAAAATGTTCTGTTAAAGTCTATTACCACCGCTGGACGTTCCTGTCCGTTAAGACGAAACATAAATATATAAATAAAGGGGGGGGGAAACGGAGCCATCAGCAGAGGTTTGCGCAGGTCGATAAAGCTTTTAGATTTGGAGATGTTTTCTATTTCCTGCGGCTAAGAGTTGTTAATGGAGCTTAAGGAATTATCTTATGGCTCTGTGTTTTGAGAGCAGTTTATTTCAGGGGCCCCTGTGTCCCCTGTCGAGTCTGAATATGCTGCTGTCAAAGACGTTTAATGAAAAGTAACGCGTCGCTGATTACAGTTTGATTCGGTTTCTATGTAAAAGCGCCGTTAATTCAGCGCCATCCCTTCTCTCTCTCTCTCTCTCTCTCTCTCTCTCTGTGTCTGTGTGTGTGTGTGAGTGTTTGACACGCCTGAATGAGTTAGTCAAGCCATCACATCTCCTCCACCCCCTCTCTCTCCCTCTCAAAACCCTGCTTTACGACAGGAAAGTTTCTTGAAACAGTAAATATACAGTATATATATACACTGTTCTGCATTTTGCTTTGATATTTTATTTGCGTTCTGCAGTGTAACATTAAATTTTAGATTTAGAAAAATAATATGTTTTATCTCTTATAATGTTACATTATTATTATTATTAATTTAAAATGCATTTACATGAGTAAATTACTAAATTATTTAGTATTAATAAATCTGCCATTTTATTTCGTGTGAGTAAAAAGGAGTGCTTTTTATGTGGAGACAACGAACACCAACACCACCATTTGTTGTGCATTGCGTTGTACAGACAAAACACGTTTTTTCAAATGTCTTTGTCCAGGGGATCGTTCAGGAGAAGATCTCAATCGTTTGGCTTTCACATTGAAATTCATCACTGAAGCCCCTCTCAACGGACCTCAGTCCTCCAGGGGCCACACTTTCACCATCACTGTCAACTCCTGCCTTTGACTGCGTGTTTTTGCCCTTTTATCTCGACCAACTAATTCTCTTGCCCTTTTCACTTAGAGACGCGCCCCGGTGAAAAAAGCCTCCGAGTACAGAGAACCTCCAGAAATTGAGGGGTCTGTGTCAAGATGAACATTTCAAATGATCTCGCCTTCTAACCACATAAACGGCCCGTCTCAGGCCATCTCAAGTGTTGGGTCAGGGTAAAGGATTTGGTGCTTCGATAATATTATCAGAGGGAGAGAGAGAGTAGAAATCGATAGAGTGAAGTGAATGATGACTGAAAACATCCCAATTACAGGCTGGTTATGGCGGGTTAATGGAGCTCATCCAGCGCTGTCTTATGGCTCCTGAGGGCCTCATCTCTCCCATCAGAGGACGAGAGGGAATGATAAAGAGTTATTGAGGAATTATTACAAAGCCAAACACAGTAAACACGAAACAATCACTGCTGAGAACATCATATGCATTATTTAGTGTGGACAGTCGGGTCATTTGTATTGTTATGCCATTACTTTGACCTAATGATATCAGATTTACATTTTAAATGACTTTTAAAAATAAAACATGAAGCTGTATAGTGTATGATGCCTAATTACGGCAGGATTAAATTGGTGTGCTTCTTTAGTGACAATACAAATTAAGCTTTTCACTAAATCACTAAATTTAACCAAGCAGGTCAATCTTATCGGGGATAATGCTGCGTGTGTTCAGCACCAGGACAGCGACTCTGATCGATACACAGAACAAAAGCTTCGAAAAATCGACCGTTTATTGAGGTGAGCAGATTTGAACATTCCCCAGTTTTGAGGAGATCTGTGCATTTGTGCGATACTTTCTTAACAGTGACACTTGTGAGTCGTTGCAACAAGGTCCGAGTTCGTCTAAAAAGAATAATCAATAAAACCTAGCAACATATGCATGCCAAAGAAACAATAAAAGCCGAAATAAAACTAGGCTGTAAACTTTTTTTTCAGTCTTTCAGAACATAAACCTCCAGTTGCTAATTTACATAATCCGAACGTGCGTCAACCAAACCAATAAATATATATATAAACCAATCCCTTTCTGGGACCCTCGCCAGTGAGATGTCAACACAGCAATAAATACATACATTTTTCCATGACAGCGCAATAATTTTATGTAACAAAACGTATTTGGGCCCATCGATTCACAGTCTGACATTTGTTATCTGTTGCGTCTGTAAACTGAAAATCGTAAACGTCTATTCCAAACAGTCCTCCTCGCTTTTGATGGTCATTTGGTGTGCTAGGAACAGAATATTTTATTCACCCCCTTTGGAAATGTCATATTGTCCTTACTGGCCTCTTGCTGTTGTGTTTTTATCACGTTGTTGTTCCCTACAGAGCGTCCAAGGGCTCCAGTCTCTAAGATTGAGCCTTTGGTCGTGGTGGTCCAAGAAACTGTAGTGTTCGTCTGTTCTTGGTTTAAGGAGCTGTGTCTAAACAAGGGGTCGTGAAAAACTCCATCTACCCAGTTTCTGAGAGTCGTAACAGGTGAATCCTGCTGTCTTTCCAGGCCGTTTACAGGTGAGGAGGCGGAGGGTGATGGTTGACATCTAAGCATACACGAGGAGTACTCTGTAGGGTTCAACGAGGTCGCGGTCTGGGCCAGAGACCAGATGCGGGGTTTGCTGTCCAGTAATGGGTGGCCCTGCTGCTGGAAACAGGTTTTGGCGTGCCGAAGGTCGTGTTCGCAGTCTTCGGCGGTGGATTTCAAGCAGCTTTTGGTGAGATCGCGCTCAGCATCGAGCAGACCGGGAATGGAGAGTTTTGGCGACGGTTCTTTGAGGTGATCATCAGTGGTCGCCATGTGCGCGTTCATGTGAAAGCGGTGTTTGAGTTCACACTCTGAGCTCTCAGACTCGATGGTGTCAAAGTCGTCCAAGTCACTTAACTGAAGTTCTTTGTCTTCTCGACTTTTGCTCTCTGTTAAAAAATAGTGATGAGAAGTAAATGGAGAGCGAGAGAGAACAATAAACAAGCTTGTAGATTACTGAAAATATTTTAACACATACACCCGGAAAAATAGGCTAATGCTTTGATTAATATCATTAATGAAATCATTTTTTAAATGATATTACGCTTAAAAAATAGTATGTTCTTTTACAATAAAATAGTAAGCATGTAATGTTTATTAATTAATGAAATCAACTCTTGATGTGAAGTACATTTTAATACTCTGAAGAAAAGTTTTCCACTATAAGGAACTTTTTTTTTTTTACAGTGATGGCTTAAGACTCTCGCTAGACCTTTAAAAGTTTGTGCTGGCGCTTTCCAGGAACAAAAACTAAGACAGCTCAAAGCTGGAGAAATGATTAACTTAAAAAAAATAATAATAAGATAATGATAAAAAAACAAAAACAATAAATAAATAAATAAAAAATAACCAAAAGAACCCATTGATTTGTGAAGAATGGAATGGAGGCTGACCGTCATCATTAGTTTCACTTTTGATTTGATCTTCTTGTGACCCATCTTCATCATCATCATCATCGTATTTCTTATCGTCTGAGCCCTTGTTTCTCGGTGGCCATGTCATCTTGTTCTCTTTCTTGAGTCTTCTTCTGGCGTTGGCGAACCAGGTGGACACTTGCGTGAGGGTCATCTTGGTGATGATGGCCAGCATGATCTTCTCTCCTTTGGTGGGATAGGGGTTTTTCCTGTGCTCCTGAAGCCATGCTTTCAACGTGCTCGTCGTCTCGCGAGTGGCGTTCTTTCTTCTAGTTCCTCCTTCCATAGATCCGTATCTGTGGTATGAAAGAAAGAAAGAACGTGTTTTGTTATGGTAAAAGTTGACGCAAATGTTTTTGCAATGCAACATAGAAATACAAGGACTTTATGTTGTTTCTATAAGCCCTTCCTCGTGGTTCTTTTTTTAGAGACATAATAGAGCGTACAAATTGCTTGATCGAGTGCACACAGACTGCACCGGCCGAGTATCTGGCCATTAAAGCACTTCAGGGGAAACCCTGAAGGGCAAACTGTCAAGTGCATGATATAACATAAAATATACATCAAAGTAAGTGACCTATCGAAAAAGATGCTTTAAATGCTTTGTGCGTTTAAGTACAGCGATTGCGCTAATTATTCCATAAATATGTTGAACGCGGCCTATGAAATTGATCCAAATGAACCGAGTCCTGCACTTGTTAATTGACAATCAGAAGACTCTTAATGAAGGCCGCTATTCAATACCTGTCATACTGGTACTGTCCCAGGGAGGGATCGTATGGGTAATATGCGGCAGCCTGTGTAATTCCCGCATGCGCAGACGCACTTCCATCTTTGGCATCAAATGTTCCCTGTAAATAAACACAAGACCTGTCAGTAATGACATTCATGCGATTAAACTTTGCATTGATGATGTTTGTCATGATAATAAGGTTCTTGCTAACATTGTTTTCAGGTGCAAAATATGATGCCAATTAGACCTTTATCCTAAAGTCAAACTTTATATACAAAATAGAAATTAGAAACTGTACAAATGCATCAGTTCTGCAATCCTTTTTTTCAGTAAGTATACCACATACAAAGAAATATAAAGTGCATTAATGTTTGTTTGCTGATATTTGAGCATAATTTTATAAACTTTCCCTTTTTCTCCGATATAGAAACACATTCGTTGTACAGAATTTTTGTGATCTTAACATCACGATTCATTGCTAGAATGTATGCTATTATTATAACGTATAATTGTATATGTTATAAACTCACCAAAGAGTAGAAAGCGGAGGCGTCAGCTCCATAGGTAACATAATTCCCATAGCCCTGACTGCTTGTGTACGGGTTCCCATAGACTCCCAGCGCTGCGGCGGAGCTCAGCTCGTGCCTGGCGGTGGCCAACAGTCTGCTCTCATACACGGGACAGTACACGGGCGTCTGCGCGGACGAATCCGAGATGGACCTGGTGCTCGACTCGCAGCAAGATGTCAAAGAGTTGGTGGTCATGAGGAACTGGAATGATTTGGATATGTCACAGCATAAATATATAAAAAAACAACCTGCATAACTGAAGTAAGCAATCGGATAATGTTTCCAAGTGTTTCCCAAAAATGCAGTGAAAGTTAATTTTTGGCAGTGCCCACAGTCAGCCCCCACACGACAATGCATTTTATGGATCATGGCCAAAAAACATCTGTTGTCCTCCTTCCCCCTGTCATCGCATCTGCACTTTTGCATGTGTATGTGGCTCGAACGCGTGTTAGTAGATGTGTAAAATGATAAGCGCAGAGGGAAGCCCTGAATTGCATCGCAGAAATCCGATTAAACCTCTATCTTTTGTCTTTATCACTCACATTTACCTCCGCAGCGCACGTGAGCGCGTTTCCCCTTTGAAGTTCACATTTAAAAAACTGAAACAATGCAACAATAAGTGCGCGATAATCTTACCTGAGGTGCAGAAGAGTAAGGATATCCGAATTGAGGATAGGACATTGTAGAGTGATCCCCGTTTCCCCGAAAGCAGGCGAGACTGCAGGTCTGCTGTGTTTCACTGTACCGATTGATTGGTAAAGCATAAAGCTGCCGGACGCTTATAGGGCGAAGCGCAATACTACCATGTTTAATTTGCTTAAACGCCTTCCTGAGGATGTTCAATAGATGCCCAGGTTGGATGCTCTCTCCTATTGCTCTAATAAACTTCTACAACACAGCCGCGCACATCGTAAAGCATTTGGCGAATTGCCGTCTTTGATGTCAGAAATACATATTTTGCGTTATAAAAACTAGTATTAAACACGTCAGCCCAGATGCGGGTTGTTTTAAACGCCGGTGGCTCTGACGTCAGAAGAAACCCAGTCAAAATGACCAGACTCTAACTTTAATATGCATTTCTCTGGATAAAAATCCCAACGAGTGACAGGGGGTGGGGGTGAAATTTTAAGGCACAATGGACTTGTAATTGAGCTTATCAATTAAACTGAGCTTTGAAAAAGAGATTGCAATACTAAAATGTGACAATCAAACCGCATTTTTTTGTTATAAAGGGTTTTGCAAGCGCTTTTTGTTTTTTAATCTCAATTAATCAGAATTTCATTACAGAATTATCAATAAATCCAGTGGTTTGCCTATATTAATAAACACTTACACTTTTTTTTTCCTGTAAGAAAATTTGAGAAAGAAAATCGGAAAACTCATAAATCAGATGTAGTATTAGACGTATTTTACCTTTTCGTGGATTGAAATTGTTGTGTGAGCAGTTCATTCAATCTAACGTGTTTCACAGGCCACAAATGAGATAGTCATTAATATTAATATTAATTTATTTTAGTACATAGGACTGTACACTGGTACAAATAGGTACATACACTGAAAGTGCAATACTTATTTAAAAGTGTAAGATTTACATTTGTACGTCTGTAAAATTCAAGATTTGATCACTGAAACAATAGAAATAATCTCCATGTTTTGCGAGGTTTTAAAAATGTGTTGCATGTGATAACATCTATCTATCTATCTATCTATCTATCTATCTATCTATCTATCTATCTATCTATCTATCTATCTATCTATCTATCTATCTATCTATCTATCGCCATTGAGAGTGATGAAAGTGTAGGTGCACCATGGTGTGTTGCTGACTCGCTTACAGAAGCCCAGGTTCAGACATGTGAGAAGCCCCGGGGTCACAGTCAAATTAATGATGATGTACTCCTCTTTTCCCCAGCTGGAAAACTGCCTGCAAGAAACGAATCTGCCCGCAGTGACAGCTCGATTGCGGGTGATTGATGACTATCTTGAGACCGGCCAACATAATATAATATGGGCCGCATAATTGCTTTCATTTACAGATGAAGGTACTTGTCCTTAAATTGAGTTAGACTTTTATCAGGCAAGTTTTTTTCACCCTTTCCTTCTCCTTTGGCATGCACTTGAGTTTGGAAAATAAGTGTTCTGTGAAATTAAATTAGTCAGACAATAAGCGAGCAAATGTCGCCGTGTGTGTGTTAATAGACGTGAGGTCAAGTGACTGACCCAAACTGGCTCAGCATTTAATATTCATTCATTTACTAAGTGACGATTTGAGTGTTTTTTTTTTTTTTTTACTTATGGAAAAAGCTATTAATCTAAGCAAATAATAACCTATACAAAGAGGATCTCAGTTATGATTATATATATATATATATTCACACAAAGGCTGTATTTTCACATTATATCATGCTCAAAAGCGCGCGCACTTGGGAGCTAAATGAGTCCTTTTCTTTCTCCCTGAAAATAACCCGTGACATTTTATCTCAAGTAACATCAACTCTATGATTGATTCCTCCTCTCACACACTAGACTGCAGTGAAAACAGGTAATGCAGCCGTGAAGTTTGATGGGCAAGTCTACAATAGCTTTCCGTATACATTTACATTAGGTTTTTTTTTTTTTTGCTGGTGTTATTTGGGTCCCTATTAAATATTAAGGCGCACTAGTATAAGCTTTTAGAGGATAATGAAGTCTGCGCAAGAGTTCCTGCTCTTGTTTTTCGTTAAAGATTTAAACGAAGCTCGGCTCTTTTGGATAGATGGATAAGATATGACGGGGTGTATTTAATATGGAAATACGTTCAAAACGAAAGCAATGCTGGCAGAGATGCAGTCTGAGACATTTAAACATAATTTAAGAATAGCTTTGAACAATGAGACAAGTTTTTGCCAAATATCTGATCGGATAAGCAGGATACTTGTCATGCATAAATCTAGTACTAACGTCTCATCGGCATTATAAGCTGGATGAATTACACCTTGAAAGGACATGGCATCCTTTTGTTGTCTCCGACAAAACCAAGCGCAAATCAATCACGTTGTTTCATCATGTTTCAACACCTCCTCCTCTTCCTCCTCCTCCTCCTCCTCCCTCGTCCAGCTCAGAGGAGAAGTCTGACTATACAGGTCTACTCACAGGTACACTCACAAGTCATATATACTCTCCATGCGGATGACGTCCATTAACCATTGCAAATTGATTTAATTAGGGCAAATAAAATGCAATTACCAAGAAAATGATCCAGTTTGAACAAATTGTTTTATAAGGAGCAACACTGAAAAGCTATATGATTAATACATGATTCTGAAGTATCAGTTGCCCATGAAATCTGTATCTCTAAAGAAAAAGTTTCAAAAACAAACAAACAAAAAACAACTGAAACTTAGAAAAATGATGCTTGGATGTGGATGATTGTGATTAGTTGTAATTCGAAATATGTATTGATTAATGCTTATCAAAATATACCTGTACAAATTCTTTTGGAATGTTCCTCTGACTCAGTAATACTCAACATTATTGAAGGTTTGTCTGTTTTCATCACAAAGTATGCATGTGTTTTTATTTATTTTTGTTTAGAAAGATGGTTATTATCCAGTATATGTCATTCATCAATAAATAAAACAAATCAACATAAACAACAATTAGGAGTATGTTACTTCAGTTTAGACAATGTGAAAATTCATTGCATTTATTCATATTTTATATATGGGGTATATAAAATCAAACCATTTTTGATATTTTTGATATATTTTTACTAGTGGGTGCAGGACACTATAGTTCATTTATGTAAGTGAGGATAGCAAAATAAAGTAAACTGTGACATTATACCCAAAAATTATTCATACAGTGGACTACCAGTAAAATTGAAAAATAATTTGGAACCAAAAATTATTCAGACACTGACCATGTTTTGCTTAGTGTTATCTGACATAATTAAGATTAATATTTTCTGACACTGTTTAAGTCTGAGATCTTGTCATATTTTATTACCAGTTTTTTTAACTATAGTGAATAAACTGTAATAATGAATGAAATGTTTAAGGTGTATGAATAAATCTTCCACAGACAATCTTTAAAGTGTGTTAGCAAATTTATATAGAATTTATAATCAGTTCTCACATGGGGAAAAGTATTTTTCCAAGCTAACAAATGGGCCTTCCTTCTTTCAGACCCCAAAACAGAACATGAGAGTTAAATAATCAACTTGAGGATTTTCCTTAAGGCAGAAGAATACAACACTGCTCTGTGTAAATCTCACTTTAAAGAATTATTTCCTAACATCTGAGGAGGTGTGAGGAGATGACTTGTGTGGCAGTTTGAGGCAGGCTCCACATTCTCCTGTAAGTGCCTTGACAAGTTCATACACTTCTATTTTAAGTCTCTTCATGGTGAAGCAGATTAGAGCCCTTCTGTTCTGAACGCAGACATTCAGCTTCATCTAATGCACCAGTTCACAGTGAAGGTTCCCAATGAAATTTAGTCATGCAAGTGAGGTTATTCATCTTTATTTTCATTAATTTTATTATGAGAAATAATCAGTCACTGAAATTACAACATTTCCCTCAGCTCATTTTTTAATTGCATGCTTTGTTTTTCTGTCCAATATTGGTCAACCGTAAATAATAGCCGATTTGCAGACAACACTTCAAAGTTGTATTCAGTCTAGGATGAGACAGGTGCAGCTGATGATTCAAGAATGACATCATGCCGCGAGCAGCTCCCAGGCTGTCTGCAGATAAAGTTCCTGTGCGAGAGAATCAGCTTCTACACTACAAGCATATCTTAACCTGCCTCTTCTGACTCTATCCAGAGTCAGGCATGCATTAACTGATTTATGATTTAACGACAATAAAAGCGTTTGTTGTAATCACTGGACTGTCACAGTGTATGGTTGTGTTATTCTCTGAAGAATAGCTGGAGTTGTGTTCTGAAAGTTTTTACCGTTTTCCCCTCTATAGGTGACAAATTAGAGAAAACACTATAATAACTGCTGCATTTTTCCCAACAAAGTGATTCCAGTAACTACAGGGAGTGTATTAATCAAGGAACATAAAATGTGGTATGCAGTGTTGTGGCATGCACATAAACCCCAAACGTGTATGAAATTACGATGAGCATTGAAATTATGATGAGCATTTTCAAGCTTAAACCACAATAAATGCACTGCATTTATTTCGCACACATCTGCAAATCATTGACATCTAGGTAACATAAACACAGTTAATGTGCTGCAAAGGCTCATGGGAGTGTGGACTATGGGTTGACATGTCTCATAATGCACTCAATTACCCTTATGAAGCTTTTTGGATGAGCATTTGCAGTGAAGTTCCATTAGAAATCTAATTAAGAGCTTTTTGATGAATATATTAGTGCTTAGGGGTGGGTTAAAGGTCAGGGGCCGTTTGGTTTGCCCTGAAATTAAAGTAAACAACATAAATGGCATATTGGAAATATAGATGATCATAAATGCATGTTCTGTTTTCTAATTTATAAAAATATTGGGTAACACTCTATTTCGAGGGTCCACTTTAGACATTTTACTATAACTATACTTTGCAACTACATGTCAACTAACTCTCATTCAAGTATTAGTAGACTGTCTGCTTAATATCTGCTAACACTTTATTTTGATACTCCACAACAGACATTTTACTGACTACATTGTTTAACTACATGTCAACTTATTCTACTTACCTGAACCCTAACCTAACAGCCATAATGAAAGACACACATTTGACTATTAAAATCGAACAGTTGAGATGTTTCATTTTTAAAATTCCCCTCTGAGGTTTGTCTGTTTCTGCAGTGTTTGAACAGATATTTAAGTAGCTAAATAAAGAATGTGAAAAACCTCAGGCAATCTCTGTTCAAGGATCTACTTGTTTACTAGCCTACTAACAGTCTTCATTGTACTAATACTATAATGAGAGTTAGTTGGCATGTATTTGACAAATTACTTGTAGTTAGTAGAATGTCTAAAGTGGACCATTGAAATTAATTGTAACTAGATATTAGGTTACTCTTCATTTTAAGGTGTCCTAGTTACAGTGTAATTATACATTTAAGTACAAACTACATATACTTACTATAGGGTTAGGGTTAGTTGCATGCAATTATGCATAATTTACAGTTATTACTATATATTAACACATGTGTAACAAGGACTGTATTACTATATAGTAATATAATGACACAGTTATTACTATATAGTAACTACACGTATATGTAACAATACACTGTATCACTATACACTCATATAAATAGTAATACAGTGAGACAGTTATTGCTATATGTGACCCTGGACCACAAAACCAGTCATAAGTCGCATGGGTATATTTGTAGCAATAGCCAACAATATATGGGTCAAAACGATCGATTTTTCTTTTATGCCGAAAATCATTAGGATATTAAGTAAAGATCATGTTCCATGAAGATATTTTGATCCTACCGTAAATATATCAAAAATGTATTTTTTGTGAGTGGATATGCAAGGTCTTCATTTGGACAACTTTAAAGGTGATTTTCTCAGATTTTCAAATAGTTGTGTCTCGGTCAAATATTGTCCTATGACAAATCATACATAAATGGAAAGCTTAGTTATTCAGCTTTCAGATAATGTATAACTCTCAAAAAAAAAAATAAAAAGACCTTTATGACTGGTGGTCCAGGGTATAGTAACTACAAGTATGTGTAACAAGGACACTTTAAAAGAAAGTGTTACCAGATATTGAAATGCAATTTCAAAATATTGCAGTTTCAGTCTTCAGCTGCATATGATGAATTACAGTCTCTAGAATGTGGGTCAAAAGAAAGTGTCAATTGATTCATCATGTCTGACTTGGGCAATCAAAGCCTCTGTGATGCCCCACATGGAGAGCCACGGTTATGAGGAGCTGGAAGAAGCTTTTCTCCTCTCCTCCGCTGCAGTGGCTAAGAGGTTTAGCATGTTGCTGTTCTCTCTCCATGCATTATTGATCAGAAGGGTCAGCACGCTCATTCTTTGCTCAGTTGAGCCCGGGAAGGTGTTCCTCAAACAGCTAGTTAGGGATGCAAACACTCAGCTGAGAGCATATGAGGATCTGTTTTATGGGCATTTTAAATTATCCTTTTTTTTTACATTTTTTGGTGTTGTTGTTAATAGTGCACAGATACAATGCATGGATACAAAGATTTTGCAAATGATGCACAATATCTAATTGCGCATTTGTTTATTGTACATCAAAATCAAGATTTTGGGCTTAAATTATATACTATTATGGTTGTTTAAACACACACGAAGATGAAGATGAACACTTCCAAGAAAGACGACACTGGAAAACCGGACTGAAACAGAATTTAACATGTATACAAGTGATAATGATGATGATGATAATGAGAGAACAGCTGAACGTAATAAGTGTCCGTGACAACATATGAATGACTAAGGCAGATGATGACAAAACACAAAGAGTCCAAACAAACATGATTGTGACAATGATTGGATTAGAATAGAGTCTGTTTTTTAGGTGCCGTGACTGTTTTTTCTTAATTTGTCTTCAATAAAGGTACAAATATTCTCTGTAGTTTATCAGTTAATAAAGGTATAAAAGCTACATGCATATTACACATGCAAGAAAAAGCTAAATGCTCTTTAAAATAGTTTTAGATGGAGTCAAACATGTCACACCACTGGATATGTGAACATCTCAAAAGAATATACTGTAATGTCAGTTTCTCAAGTGTGTGTGTGTGTGTGTACCTGGTATTCCCTATGTTATGTGAACCAAATGTGGCCAGTACAGTACAGTACAAGGACAGTAATACCCATAAATTTTGACATTATAGGGACATTTTTTGGTCCCCATGAGGATAACAGCTTATAAATAAGTGTTTTGAAAAAGTAAAAATGCAGAATGCTTTCTGTGATGGGTAGGTTTAGGCATAAGGTTAATGTAGGGGGATAGAATATACAGTTTGTACAGTATAAAACTCATTACGTCTATGGAAAATCCCCATAAAACATGGAAACCAGTGTGTGTGTGTTAATGTTAACTAAAAATAATATTAAAACCATAAAAATGTCATTACTTGAAATAAAATAAACATTCAATGAAATAAAAAAAAGACTTTTTTAATTTCAGCTACATTTCTCATTTTCATTTTGTTTAAGCTGAAGTCCTATAAACCTAAATAAACTAAAAATAAAATATACAGGCATATAAAAAAAAAAGAATAAAAATAACACAAATACAACAAAATTACTAAAACAAAAAATCTAAAACATAAAATTTAATTAAATATATTAACAAAAATCTATGTAATATCTCAGTGATACTAATATAACACTGGTGTGTGTCAACATCTTTTTTCTTTTTTTTAAATCAGCACAAACATAGCTATTTTAATATTGCTCTGCTCTAG
>RJVU01055202.1:2423885-2435395 GCA_003731715.1 Anabarilius grahami
ATATGAAAAAACACATATTTTAGAAATCTGTCAAAAAAACTTGTTTAAAACTAAACATTTTGTCGTCACTTATTAGGCAAATAACAAACTAAAACCACTAAATAGTCTTTATTCACACATAATAACCAAAAAAATTATATATTTTATTTTTTATTTTGTATGGCCTCCTTTGGCCTTGATAACAGCTTGCGTTCTTAATATCATTGTTTTTATGTACTTTTCCATAGTCTCTGTTGTTACTGATTTTCAGATAGTTTCTAGTTGTTCCCAAAGACTTGCTTTCGATGAAACCTTTTTTTTCTATCTATCTTTTTTGTGATCTATCTATCTTTGAATCCATTAAATCACAACAATAATTATATTTTAGCATTAGAAAAACTACTGAGACTAAAGAGCTTACACATACTGATGTGGATTTACCATTACAGAAACATAAAAAAAAATATTTTGGTAATCACCAGTATTGGTATTGGCACAAACCTTACATCGGCACAAACCTTACCCTGGGTGGTGGTCTAATTAATTTGTATAAAATAAATTTATATATAAATTATTATATATATATACAAATTTTTTTTGTCNATTTTCTTAGTCTCAATTCCAATTCAGACAATTCCATTGTTTTTGTGGAATTTAAGCTGTTAGATATTACAGATCACCATATAAATCACATACAAAACATCAGTGTATAAGCAATTTTTTTTTTACCTCAACGATACACTCAAAGCTAAATTAGTGCAGAAACATGTCCATGTCCTTTGAAATGCTTTGCAGTAGATCCCTTTGGGTTGTAACTGAGTATTACTGCGAATGATTGCTTAAACTGCGCTTAGCCTATGCACTATTCTGCACTGTATTGACCATTTCAAATGTAATTTTCCATTCTTGCTGTTGAATGTTATTGTCATGGTGTTTTTGAGTGTGTAAAATAAAGCTATATAAATAAACTGAGGTTCAATTAACAAAAGAAAAGGTCAGTTTGAAGTATAAACTTCTGGCTGCTGAAGGGGAGGATTGTTGAAATGACATTATCTGGTGGATTTTGGAGGACAGTGTGCTTCTCCCTCACTGCCTTGTTTATTTTCCACCTGAATAAGCACATTTGAATTGATTTGAGAGGAGTGCTGATGTTTACATTAGCATGCATTACTGTGTCACGCTGCCTACACACTCACAACAATGAAGACTGGCCATCATCAACTTCCCTTTTTTCTTTAATACTGCTCCAAATAATATTCATAAGTCTGCTGCGAAACACTCCCACCCCCGTTAGGCTTTTCTGATCGCTGTCTTTAAGATGTGTGTGTTATGAGTGCCCTCTGTCCAGGATTGTTTTTTTGTTTCGTTTTTTTGAATCTCCTACTTTTTCTTCCACTCAATAAACAACAGTGGGGAATGCAGTTTTCTTGGTGTGAATACATTTGTAATTGGATCTGTCCCCACTTTTGCTTTTTGTTGAACTTGACACAAAGTTCGATGGAAATTTACCTAAATCTGCCAGTCTGTCTTAGAAATGCAAAGCCTGATAAAATGTTTCAATTGAATTCAGTGTTTTAATCATGTGTTCACTGTCTTGGCGGAATTGGTGGAACAAGTCCAAGTTTAGATAGAAGAAAAAAGAAGATTTAATTTAGAAGTAGAACTGTGTAAAAATGCATAGATTTACATTTAAAAATATTAAATTGACTTTACAAATTTAAATTAACAATTATTTACTGTTGAAATAGTCAATTTTTTTTTTTTTTTACCATTTTTTAATGAAAGAGAAAAAAAATTTTCATCTGCTAAAATTTAAATACATTTATCTGCTTGAATTTAAATATATTTATCTGATAAAAAAAATATAATTTGTCTTATAAGATTTAAATATGTTCATCTGCTAAAACCATTTAGACAACTTCTAGTACATACCATAAATAAATAAATAATATATTTATTTTCTGGTCCAGTCAAATATATATGGCATAACTGTCAGGTTTTTGCATCTATTTTATGGACTTTTAATTTGTATTTCATTGTTTCCTTGTGTTCCGTTGCTGCTTATTTTGTTCCTCCTTTACCCGCACTGTTTCTGTTTTCTTAGGTTACTGATTATGCCCTTCTTTGTTGCCATGGTTACTGGTTGCTTTTTGCACCTGTTTCTTGTTCAATTGGTTTTCTTATGTGTATTTAAGCCCTCAGTTTAGATGTGTGGGGTTTTTTTATTTTATTTTTTTTATATTAGTTAAGCTGTTACGTTGTTTCCTGCCTTCAGGAGGGTCTTCTTAGGGGCTGTTTACATGACACCGTTTTCAACAAAGAAGTAAAACTTTTTTCTGCATTTTGGCCGTTCATTTTGGGAGCCTGAAAATGCAAACTTTTGAAAACGGTTTTGTTATTTGAAAACGATAACGTTATCATCTCTGTGTAAACTACAAAAACTTGAATTTGTGAAAATGGTGATGTCATGCACATGCATATTGCTTATTCAGACTATAGGCACGTAATGTTTCCCCTAATGTTGTAAATTGTTATTTTGAGTAAAATAAGCAAGCTGACATTAAGTACAATGTATATCTTTTATTTCGAATACATACAAATGTCATTTACATATTTTAGTTTGTCCAGAGATTTTAAGCACCGTTTTTGAAGAGTGCGCATGTCCATAAGTGCTCTATTAGGCTATGTAAGAACGAGCCTATAGATTGAACCTGGAAATAAATCAAAATAACTGAGAATTAGTCCTTAGATGCCATGTCCGTCATTTATAGCAAAAAATCTAGCATTAATTCGATCTCAAACGGATTCATTTAAAAAAGTTATTACTCACCACCTGCGTGACATCATTAACCAACGTGGCTGAACGACAGGTTTGCGACAATACGGTTTCGGGAAACAGTCGTGTCTAGCTAGATGATTTGCTCAATGATGCACTGTACTATGGTAGTGAAGTTACGTCGTTGTATGGGAAATGCACCCCCGATTGTTTTTTTGCATGTTACGCCCAAAACACACCCATGGCTCATTAAGAGACTAGGTACAACCCTTTTGGACCATGTGCCTGGCACACCGACCATTTTTTCTGTCGTTAAACTAGCAAAAGTGGATTCGGACACGCCCTAAGTGCACCTGCGTAGTGTGCTTCAGACCATATACTCAGATCGTTAAAATAGGGGCCTAAGTCTTTTCTTTTCTTTTGTAAATAAGCAATTACTGCTGCAATTGAGATCCTTTACTCCTCTTCCCTTGCCTGGGTCATGACAATAATGATGTCACAGTTATTTTGATATCTTAAAGACTCACAATTTTTGTGCTTTTGCAGTCTCTTGGTTTTTCTTTTCAACATTATTAGTTATAGTTATTCTTATGAATAAATAAATATTCAGCACTGAACATGTGATGCCGTTAATTCATCAACTATTTTTATACCCATTTCAAGTCACACAACTAGTGTTTTCTTCCCCAGTCTTCAGGAGTGAGCGCTCGCAAATGTTCTCCCCTGGTTGGAAACTCTTGATCGGTGCTGTCTAATGGACCATAGAAAGATGTTGCCCCTCTTTTCAAGGTTAATGCGTTTAGAGTGGAGACATGCTGTAATATCCTCATAGATCAAAGGTTTGGCCAAACGTCTGCTTAGTCCACAGGATTCTCCTGAACATTTCTCCACAAGCTCCACATTCTTAGTGTGACTGATTGTACTGTATCAAAGCATCAACACACTGTTTAGTTAGTCAGCAACAAACAAAATGACACGTGCTGTCTAATTTTCCAAACAACCAAGTTCTCTTCGGAAATATCTAAATTGCTTTTTAAGTACTCAACAACACATTCCCAAATCATCTCATACCCACTAAATGTCATCTACCCAGGGCTCAACAGAATGTACACTCTAAAAAATGCTGGGTTAAAAACAACCCAAGTTGGGTTGAAAATGGACAAACCCAGCGATTGGGTTGTTTTGACCCAGCAGTTGGGTTAAATGTTTGCCCAACCTGCTGGGTAGTTTTATTTAACCCAACTATTGTTTACAAATTACTATATGTCTGGCTTAAAATGAACCCAAAATAGGTTGGAAATTAAAAATCAGACTCATAACTAATAGAGGCAACAATAATAATCAAAAAGATGAGCATTTATTAATAAGCAATTTAATAAATGTTTATTGTTTAAATATTATTCAAAAAAGTATTAATAAATGTTTGTTTATTAAACATATTAATAAATGTTAATTTCCAACATATTTTGGGTTCATTTTAAGCAAGAAATACAGTCATTTTTAAACAATATTTGGGTTAAATAAAACTACCCAGCAGGTTGGGCAAACATTTAACCCAGCCGCTGGGTTAAAACAACCCAATCGCTGGGTTTGTCCATTTTCAACCCAACTTGGGTTGTTTTAAACCCAGCATTTTTTAGAGTGTAGTTTCATAATGACTTTTGTTGACCTATACTGTAAAATTAATATTATTATGGTTATTATATTCTAAGTAATATTTTTTTATTTGAATAAAACTAGTTAAATTAGAAGCACATTTGGTTGACAGAGTGAAATTCTCTTTTTATGTGTCCGTCATGTCCTTCATTATATAAAGGTTACTTCAGGAAGTGCATCAGGAGTTGTAGCCGCTCTGGCTTCTTTCCGTAGGCCGATTAATGGAATAGAGCGGAGGTGAGACAGCCAGGACTGATGGAGGTACGTTCCTCTGGGCTTTACACCTTTCCTACCTGCACCTCTCAGCATAGAGTGACATTACACATAAATGCCCCATATCCATGAAAGAGACCTCGCAAACACACACACACACACAAGACCTCCCTAAGCCCCAAACCATTATTCCTCCATTCCTTCTGTAGCGTCGAGCTTTAAATCCAAACTGTGCCCTCTCTCTGCTCTGTGGAGAGCAAGGTAACAAAGAAAAACAAAGAGAGAAAAAGTTGTTTGAAATTGTTGAATTGAGAACTATTAGATATGTTTTTAGATTAACTATTATTACTGTTTTTGCCATACCTTTTTGTCAGAACTCAAATGTCCTGACCTCCATGATTGTAAAAATGGTCAAAATGTTATTTAATATGACTTAATCAATCTGACTACATTAGTTTCCACCAACAAAAGTCATTTTGAAAGGGTCAGATGAAGCAGAAATAGATCCCTACAGCATGTTAGTTGTGTGTAACCACTTTGTACAACAATGCCCCAACTTCAATGCGAAACTGATATAAAATTGTGACACAGGATGCAACATCGTTTGGACCCTTTCTAGCATGGCTTGAGAATGAGTGAATCATCTTATTATCTCAGTTTTTACACAAAGTGTTGACTACATTCCTCCAGCTTAAACATACAAACATGCTACCAAGGTTTCTGTGAGAAAAAAAAGTTTTCTTCTTGAAGTTGTCTCTTATACTCATTTATTTGATCAAAAATACAGTAAAAACACAATATTGTGATATATTTTTACAATGTAAAATATCTGTTTTCGATGTGATTTGTAAACGTCATTTATTCCTGTTATGCAAAACTGAATTCTCAGCATCATTACTCCAGTCTTCAGTATCACATGATCCTTCAGAAATCATTCTTATATGCGGATTTGCTGCTCAAGAAACATTTCTTATTATTATCAATGTTGAAAACGGTTGTGCAGTTAAATTTTTTTTTGTAGAAACCGTGATACATTTTATTTTTCAATGTTTTCATAAATAGAAAGTTAAAAAGAATAGCATTTATTTGAAATAATACAAAAATCTTTTGTAACACTATAAATGTCTTTACTGTCACTTTCGATGTTTGCTAGTATTTAAATAGCTAGTATTTATTTAAAGTATTTAAAATCTTAAAATATTTGAACGTTGTCAATTTACTGTTAAATATACTATGTTTATGTTTTCTATTGTATTCTATAAAATAAAATCACACAGATCAGGTTTTTAAAATGTCTTTAAAAATTTTTAAGTTTTGGTAACAGGACTGCAAAAGTTGCAAACCTCATATAAACCAAATTTAAAGCAGCTCGTGCATTATTTAGTTTGACCTCCACAGGCTGACGCTCAACATCTTCTGAAGGTCAAGCGCCTCCTTTGACTGACTGTTTGTAATAAAAAAAAAAAAAAAAAAAAANAAAAAAAAAAAAAAAAAAAAAGACAATGTCTTCTTAAGGGTTTCAGGCCTTATTTTCTTCCCTATTTGTGTAAAACGGCAGTATAAAAGGACAAAAGAAATAACAGCAAGTCCAGGCAGACAAAGCACATTAGACATTTGCCCCGAGTCCAGTCTGGCTTCTGGAAGATGGACTGGAGGCCGATGCCTCTTCCTGGCCCTTCCTGTTTCAGCGAAGGCTCATGTCCCAAGGAGGGAAGTGTGTGAAAACACAAAGTCCGGGTCCCCTGACGCGACCGCCGCCGAGGCCCAGAGTGTGAGAAGAGGCCTACATTTGATGCCTGACTGCCCAAATCTTCCGCAGAATAGTGGGTTGAATTCCCCGGAGCCAATGTCTGCAGGGCTGGAGAGCAGGAGATGGAGAGAGGAAGGCACAGTAATTGTACCAAGGTCTGTTGAGATTTTCTTCAGAGCGGCTCTCAGTAAAAGGAAAGCAGTCCCCTGGTAGTGCCTGCAACTTGGGCAGAATAACCAAAAAAACAGTGTGCACTCACATATGAGTAACATTCAATTTACCACATGAAAGCCCATATGTTCAATACAACACATAGGTCTGCAGCAACCGGTGAGCTGTTTCCGACGGTTCCTGGATTGCTAATCAACCACCTAATTCTGTATGACGGCTGTTATAAAAATGAGACGCAGACCCAAGGAGAATTTATTGTATTAAACGAATAGATCTAGCACTAAAATCTGACTGAAGCTCTTTTCTTACATACAAAACTACAAAACAGTCTTGCATCCGTTGAGTGCTTATGACATTTTGTATTGACTTGTTGCCAAGTGTGGTTAAAATCGCTGCAACATGGCAGCTTGTTGTTTCAAAATGGTGAAGAAAGTGAAAAACAAAATGGTATAAAATTTGCACAAAAAAAATGGCCTTAAAATGGCAAAAAGGGGGCATACTCTTAAAATTAAGTATCTAAAAGGAATTTTTGCACCAATGCCATAAAATAAATATTTTTGGTTCCCCAAAGATCCTTTCAGTAATCAGTTCTTAAAAGAATATTTAAATAATATCTGGAAACAAAAACACAAGAAACAGAACAACACCTATTGTAAGATGAAAGCTGACCAAGAACAACTAAAAATAAGCACTATATATACAGAAAGAAACATTAGTGACTAAATGAGATAATTAACTAGACACAGGTGTGACACATGAGGGCAAATCAAAAACCATTGCTGCATCCCAGTTCACCTACTTACAGTATACTATGTCCTAAAAGTATGTTTTTGTGAAGAAAAAGTATATACTTTTGAGTGTGTGGCAGAAGAGTATGCAAGTTTTGGGACATACTTGCATAATTGCGTCTTTAACAGACACTCTGTCGCTTAGTTACGTGCATCCTGTAACTGTTTAAACTGTCCTGTCAATCATCTTGTCACAGCTAAAATCCTCTATATTAAATTTAATTTAATTTCCTACCACTTCTGGGAGAAATGTAGTCGCATGTTGATCTGCCAGTCATGGGTCTTTCATTCAGAGAACTTTCCTCATGTTTGCATAATGATGCATTTAAAAGTTGAAGTTTAAAAGATGCATTATGAAAGTTCACAATGCTGTTGCAGATGAAATATAATGTGGATAACATTTAATAAATATCTTTTTGTCAGGTTAGATACTGATTATTAATCACTCAAACACCTTTATCTTAACCGTCGGTCTCGCACATCCGTCATGTTTGCAGTTTTTTAACACTTTTTCTTCATGTTTGTAGTTCTAATCGAATCCTCGTCCACAGCGCAATGGGTTGCGGGCAATATAGCCGTTAGAGTGTGCACGGATCTACACTTCGGATTCTAACCGGAAAAAGTACACCATCCGGGTATCTTTGGAATACTCATTTCAACATACTATGATTTGGGACACACTAATTCTTATTTTAAATACTATTTAGGACAGATAGTATGTGAACTGGGAAGCAGCGCATGGTAACTGATGAATTAAGACAAAGAAAACATGAACAAACACAGAAAATTGAACAGGGAACAGTGAAAATTAAACAAGATAACAATCCAAAACAAACTCAAACCCAGAACAGACATTACATGATGCCAGTAAAGAACATTTATTTTTAAGAGTACAGCCTACAAAAACCCTTCTTTCTGCATTCCGAGAGAATAATTGTTTGTCTTTATTATTGTTGAAAATAATCAATGAAAGCACTGTTATCCAATTAATTATGTTCACAAGTTCTGTCATTACCAACATAGCTGAATGTTTTGGCATTTCCTTAAACCATAGTTTCAACGAACATCCGCAAACAGCATCGCAAACTTGTGTGGTTGGAACTACAGCTCTCTGGATGTGGTTAGAAGCATAGTTTCTTGTTAAAATGTCATGTGGACTTTTTTAAATCATGCTCTTGGGCACAATAAGCAAGCAAACATTCAGTACATTCTATATCTCATTTAAATACATATTCATTTTAATTTACATATTTTAGTGTGTGTCAATAATCAGTGCCATTTTTGAGGAGCACGCATGTGCATAAATGCGTACGGGAACCCCGGAAATTGACATTTGAGGGAACCCGTGATGAATCAAACATGAGATAAAGCAAAACAGTGAATTAGTCCTCAGTTCGTTACAGCAACACATCAGAAAAATTACGTTGTGTGGAGAACTGGCAACTGCTGACTAAATGAACTGCATGTTTACGGGTTAAGTGTACACAAAATACAGCATGTTAACGTGATTAAAGAAATGTAAAAGAGCTAATAATATTGAATACATTAACTGAGATCTCAAATCTGTTTGTAGTTTCAACTTAAAAAGTGTTTGTGTTGCCTTTAGTCAACTCAAATATCCACGTTGTCACATTTCAAGTTGACTAAACTTAAAATTTTCAGGCAGCACAAACACTTTTTAAGTTGAAACAACAGATTTGAGATCTCAGTTAATGTATAACTAAATTTTAAGGCCTCTTGAACACTTACTTTTTAAGTTGAAACAGCGAATCTTTTTTTTTACAGTGTATACCACCTGCACGTGACGTCATTAACGACAGTCCTATATTGTTGAACTAATGTGGTTCAAACTAAATTAGGTGCAACCAGTTTCGGGAAACAGATGTGACTAGTTAGTTTCTACAACGATGCATCGTACTATGTTGGTTCAGCAGTGTGTTATGTCATTGTACGGTAAACTCACTCCAGCGGAATTACTGAAAAAATAAGTGCTCTTAGTGACATTAGCTACAAATTTCAAAGCAAGAGCAAGTTGAGGAGAATTTTTTTTTTACCATTTGGTGCTGCTAGTGATGCAGAAATGACATACTTTAAGTGTGCTAAACGTACAGTCTTCATGGCTTATTGCTTGATTTGAGATGCTTCAACTGCTATGTTGATATTTTCATCTCTTTCTGTGTGTGTGTGTGTGTGTGTGGCATCTCCGACACTCAATGTCAAGCCTAGCTAAAGCAACCTGAGTTCTATTTCATGAAAGACCCCTGCATCTGCATATATATATGTGTGTGTTTGATGCAGATCAGCTCCTGGTGTCTTAGATGGACTGTCAGAGCCACGGCTGGACTGACAGGATGTGGGAAAGGGAGACAGGAAGGTCAACTGAGGGAGAGATAAAAGAATTCAGTGGGGTGATTTCTGCCCATCTGGATGCTCTCATCTCTCTATCCCACAATGCATCAGAGATGAACATTCTGATGCAATGAGACATCCAAGAGAAGACACTGAAATGAAAAGATGGAACCACAGCGGTCATAAACAGGCCTGTGTGTGCTGGGGCTCTCTGTGTGTAATATGGGACATTAGACTTGTTTACTATCATAACAAACTGAGGGTCCTATTTTGAAGTCGGCGTGAAAAGGATGTTGCATTAGTCCTTTTTTCCTATTGTGACATATATTTGCGTGAAACGGCTTCTGGAATAAGAACAAATGTAGGGCGGGACTTGATTTTGTCTATGGGGATTGATTTGATGGTTGAATGGTTGTGGTTTGCTATTGGTCAGTCTCATGTGAGTGACAGGATCTCACGCCCTCACAACAGTAAACATGCATGGTAAATTTGGTGTTCATCGTGACTAATGGATCTGTTAAATATGCATTCAGTAGTTGATTGTGTTTTTGTAAAGACTCATCTAAATGGTGTACTCACAGGAGATGAAGACTGAACTCATAATAATTTTCTATAAAAAGTGTTTCATATGGTGAGTGTTATAGTGAGCCGCAGTGTTCAAGATTCAAGATTCAAGAGTTTTATTTGTCACATGCACAATTATATAGAGCATATATAACCAGCAGTGAAATGAGAGTCAGGTCCGCTCCATGGACAGTGCAATTATTAAAGAATACAACACAGATGAAAATATACATAACTATAGCTATGAAGGAATTAAATAAAAGTAAACAATAAAAATATAAGAATAAAATATAAAAAAAAGATGTATACTGTAGAATTAAATATAGAATGGAAAATAATGTGCATGAGAGTAAACTGTAGTCTTAAATATTAAGATACACAGGGATGTGCAAGAGGCAATGTGCATATGTGCATTATACTGTAGTCTTAAATATTAAGATACACAGGAATGTACAAGAGGCAAAAGTGCAAACAGGTTAACACTTTCAGTATGTCAATGTGAGGTAGTGAATGATGAATTATCTTACTGATAAAGTGCATATTAAGTGAAGACATGAAGATGTTAAGAGGCAGGTTTTGAGTTCAGGAGCCTGATGGCCTGGGGAAAGAAACTCCTCCTAAGTCTCTCGGTTTTTGCCATCAGACTACGGAAGCGCTTACCAGATGGCAGCAAAGTGAAAAGATGATTACTGAGGTGGATGGAGTCCTTGATGATTTTAACAGCTCTGCTTTTGCAGCGTTTGAGGTAGATGTCCTGCAGAGAGGGAAGAGCAGACCCTGAGATGCGCTCAGCTAAGCGCACAACTCTCTGCAGGGCTTTGCAGTCTTGACTGGAGCTGTTCCCATACCACACTGAAATACACTGAGTCAATACACTTTCTATGGTTCCTGAATAGAAAGTTTTCAGGATTGCTGGTGAGACCCTGAATTTCCTCAGCTGTCGCAGATGGTACAGTCTTTGCCTGGCTTTATTAACCTGTGTTTGAATGTGGGTAGTCCAAGTCAGATCCTCGGAGATGTTTACACCGAGGTACTTGAAGCTACTCACCCTCTCCACAGGGGTCCCGCTGATCATAAGAGGAGTGTAGGGCTGCTTCTGTCTCTTCCTGAAGTCAACAATCAGCTCTTTAGTTTTGCTCACATTCAGAGAGAGACAATTGTCCTGGCACCATGATGTTAATTTCTCTACCTCATCCAAGTATGCGTTCTCATTATTGTTGTGAATGAGGCCCAGAACCACAGTATCATCAGCAAATTTGATAAT
>RJVU01055202.1:2441532-2488225 GCA_003731715.1 Anabarilius grahami
AGTACATGTTTTCATTTGATTATTTGAGTTGAGAATTAAAATACTTAAAGCAACACTGTATACATTGTTTTATAAAAAAATATTTAAGAAATGTATGATTATAACATAATGTGATTAACGGGAGAATGCAAAAAGAATATATCTTGAATGCTGTGTCATAACTTTATCCAGGTACACTTTGATAAAACTGTAATAATGATTTATGTTTTAGAATGGTCAGGACGGATTTTGCGGGATTTTGCACACATACGTCATATCCGTAAGAAGAGACAGGAAGCTCCGGCTACTCTGGCGCATGCATGGTATGGGAGTAATGTGAATGTGAAGCTATACATTATACATTAGTTTTCACAACAAGAGAGAAATGCTTACCATGGACCATGCAGAATGCCTCGGATATGACTGTAACCTTGGTTCCCTGAAGAGGTAACAAGACACTGCGTCGATTGACGCTGTGCGTATGCTTTGCGTGATTGCTTTGTGAAGCATGTGTGAAATCAATCCAACGGTGTGACAAAACATCAGAGGCGGGTGAAGTCATGACCAGGAAACTATAAAGCATGTCCAAACAGTGCAGCGCTAGCTTATAATAGGCCAAATTAAGTCAGTGAAAAGCATGGTGAAAGTATGGCAGGGCAATGCAGTGTCTCGTTCTCTCTTCAGGGAACCAAGGTTACATTTGTAACTGAGGCATTCTCTTTCAAGGGAACTCGTGCTGCATCGATTGATGCTATGGGAATGTTTATACCCACGCTGCCATAATGACAAGTGCCTGTCTAGTGTGAAATTGAACAAAAGCACAAGGACAAAAGCACCTGAGCCCCTGTTGTAGAGCTCAAGTCCAGGTCGTAAAACCTCACGATTGTGTTTGGCAAGGACCAGCCTGCTGCATCACAAACATCTTGAAGTGAAGTTCCTAACAAGAGAACCTTAGAGGCAGCCATACTCCTTGTAGAGTGGGCTCGGACTGACATAGGGGATGGTTGTCTGGCCGACTCATAAGCAAGACAGATAGCCTCAAATATCCACCGCTCATTCTCTGCTTTGATGCTGAGGACCCCTTCCTGGGTGACCCAAAACAGAAGAAAAGTTGCTCTGACTTACACCAAGCATCTAATGCTCAAACTGGACAACGCAGATTATTTCTTTCCTGGTCAGAGTCCTGAAAGGGAGGAGGACGGAAGGCTTTAAGTACAATGGATCTAGCCACAATAGTGGGGACCTTGGGAAAATAACCTGGTCTAGGATGAAGAAACGCTTTCATCATGCCTGGTGAAAATTCCAGGCATGAAGGGGCAACCAACAGGGCTTGCAGATCTCCTATTCTTTTAAGAGACATGATAGCCAGGAGGAACAATGCTTTTAGAGTCAAACACTTAACTGGAACCTCTTCAATAGGCTCGAAGGGAGCCAGGGACAGGGCTTGGAACACCAAGGTCAGATCCCAAGCCAGTACCCTAGTGTGTACTGCAAGCCTCAATGTGCCATGGAGGAAACATGTTACCAACAGGTCTCTCCCTAAAGACATTCCACCCAAAGGAATGTGGTAAGCAGCCGCCACATAAAACTTTAGACCATAGACCTCACTCTTGCAGGAACTCCACAGCTGTACCAACAGGGCAGATGGGTCCAGCTGGCGACTACTACACCAGGAAGTGAATACTTTCCACTTCAGGGCATACAATTTCCTCATGGATGGAGGTCTGGAGTGCAGAATGGTCTCAACAACCTCAGTTGAGAGACAAGAACTTATGATCTGGGCATCCTCAGAGGCCAAGCCTACAGTTTCTCAGTTCTGGGCGGGGGTGTAATATTGAGCCCTCCACCTGGGACAGAAGGTCCCTCCTGACCGGAATCTCCCAAAAAGAGCCATCGAGAAGAGACACAAGATCTGAAAACCATACTCTGCCCGGCCATCGCAGAGCAATCAAGATGAGACGGCCCTTGCAAACTCTCTCCAGAACTCCCAGGAGCAGAGTGATCGGGGGAAAAGTGTACAGACATAGCCTGGGCCATGCCTGAACCATAGCATCCAGTCCGAGAGTAGCTGCATGTGTGAGGGAGAACCAGAGTGGACAGTGAGACGTATCTCAAGATGCAAACAGATCCACTTGTGCCTGGCCGAACACTCTCCATATCACCCTCCACCCTCCATACCCCGAGGTGGTGAAGCCTCCATTCCCAGGGCCTCAGCCCCTGCCTCAACAGGATGTCTGCTCCCTGATTTTGGCACCCAGGGATGTAAGCTTCCCTGAGTGAAAGCAGTTTTCCCTAGGAACACAGGAGAATTTGGTGCGCCAGTTTGCAGTGTGGACGCCAGCTCAAACCCCCCTAGTTATTTATGTAGGCGACCATGTGTTGTCTGACCGGACAAGCATATTTTGGCCCCTGAGGTCTGGGAGGAGATTCTTGAGAGCAAGAAACATTTCCAGGCGATTGACATGCCAGGAGAGATTCTGTCCCCTCCACGGACCTTGAGTTGAGCAACCATCTAGAATAGCTCCCCAACCCATGAGGCAAGCATCCATCGTTAGCATCTTGCGACGACAAGGAGATCCCAACAAGGGACCTTGGGATAGGAACCAGGGATTCTTCCACATTACCAAGGCACATAAGCATCGTCGCATGACCTTGATCACGTGAAAAGGATTGCCCCTCAGGGAAAACCCCCTGGTCCTGAGCCACCACTGTTGGGGTCTTATGTACAAAAGGCCAAAATGTATCACATTGGTCTCTGAAACTGTTTCACAGTGAGTGACTGGCCTAGCTTTACTTGGTTTACGACTGACAGAATTGATTTGATGCGCGCAGGGGAGAGACGTGCTTGCATCGTAACCGAATCCCACACCACGTCTAGAAAAGTGGTCCTCTGTGCTGGAGAAAGTACACTCTTCTTGACCTTAACCCCAACATTTTCATGTGAGTGAAAACGACATCTCGATGTTAAACCGCCAACTGATGCAACTGAACTAAAATCAACCAAACATCAATACAGTTCAGGATGCGGATGCCTTGAACGCTCATAGTGTGTAAACATGCTGCAGCCTGACCAGACGCTGCATAAGCTTCATCCACCGAAGCCAAAGTTGTTCTGACAAGCTTGGTGGGCAATGTTGTGGCCTTTAGGGACGATGCAGACTTAGGGAGAAATTGCTGGCTGGTATCTCTTCCACATAAGGCATTGCCCCATAACCATGCTCTTTGTAGCCAACTATCGATGAATAGTGCGATGTCTAAGCACTATACAGTACACATGAAAGGAGGCTGGTTTCTTCCACAATCTCCACAATTCCACACCTCAGTGTCTGGGTGGGTGAGACCCGCCTCAGTGTGGAGATTGGGAGAAAAAAAAAACCTGCAGGCCCTGAAGAGGTGGCTGTGGTTCCAGGCAGGAAGCATTCATCCAGTTCAAGAGTTCATCCGGCTCTTAGGATGAACATCCTGCTTCTCAGCTGGCCATTTGATGTTTAATCTCCAACAGCTCCTCATATGATGTTTTATTAACCCTTTCGAGCATGAGTTTAAAATATTCTAACTGACCACCCAGAGTGAGTTTTTTTTAAGGCGACCGTTATTTAGAACGTTTGCCTTTATTGTTTCCATGGCGACGCGTCGTGAGTGTCAAGTACGCTGAACGCAGCCACAATAACACTGTATGACAGATGGTTCGCTATTATTTAGTTTTTCCTTTTTTATTTAAAATATTCACAAACTTGCATGTCATCAACTATATGATATTCTGATTCTCAAATATGTGTAAGTGAGTGTGTTTTGTCGATTTAAAACCTTTATAAATGATTGTGGCGACCAGGGCGGGCGAGAGCCGTGAGGGAACGGCGCGAGGCCGGTGGCACGAGAATTAACGAGCTCCACCTGGGAGGCGCACCGGCCTCGAGTCTCTCACGGAGGAGCTCCGGGAGCATAAAAGGAGGAGCGACGACAGTGAAGGACGAGAGAGGACCAGGCCTGGACTTGAGGGTCCACGAGGGTCTGCCGGCATTACTTTCGTTTTGTATTTGTTTATTTTGAATTAAAGTTTTATTCAACGTTCGCCGGTTCCTGCCTCCTTCTTCCCATATTTACGAACTGCGTTACAATGATCTTTATCTTGATCTATAACGCGAGATGGGCGCCGCCATCTTAGTTTGCGCTGCAGTTCACAGAGTCCTGTCAGATGGATTTACAGGAGGTGAATTCATCAGTTTTTCCCGAAATATATGCAAGTAAGTGGCTGGTGAACTGGAAGAATTATTGAGTAAACTTTATAGTTACTTATAGGCCCATTATGTGTGTCTGATATGAATAAATGTCGGCAAATTATATTTGAATTCACTGTTATTGCTGCTTCCACTGATGTCTGACATCAGTGTGTATTTTATAAACTCTAAATGTACTGTTTTACTGGTGCTTATGCATATTTAAATGTACGAAACCTTAAAAAAAAAAAAATTGTGGCTGAAAACACTGCATAGTTGTGATATATGACAAGCGCTGCGCGCGCCCGTCTCTCAGCCAAAGCACGAAAGCTCAGTTTGAATCTGGCAGTTATGTGACATCGCTGAACGTTCGAAATCCCATATGTGGGACCGTACGCCCAGGGGCACTGAAATAAAAATCCCATATGTGGGACCATACCGCTCAAAGGTTTAACAAAATTTGGGAGGAGCACTTTCAAATGATCCTTTCAATCATCACGTCATTCCAACCAGCTGTCAGCAATCAGTAATCAACATGTCTACCCAATCAGCATAAGTGGAGAACATTATAAATACGCAGTCGACTCGTTCCTCGACAGTTTTTCAGCATTTGGTTACACCCAAATTGTTACAATGTCCGAGATTGATATCTTCCCGTCTGACGACGAATCCCTCGTTGCCCAGGATCCTTCACCTCATCTCACCGATGCAAGGAGCACCTGTGCCAAACCACAGGACACCGCAACCGAGCCTCCAGTACAACCACGCGGTCGTCGGCCCAGCCGCGCCGCTTCTTGCCCTCACCTCCACCTTCAAGACATCCATCATCATCTTCAGCATCCTCCTACACTTCAGCACACCCCACAATCCCTGCAATAGAAAAATGGACAGTGTTGGGGTTATGACAAGCACTAATAAGCGCTGATGTCCGCTTTTCCAGAAGGATGAACAAAGCAGAGCTGTATAACCTGTATGTTTCACTTCAGTCGGCATTCCCATCTCCAAAATCCACTCCACATTCCAAAGCAGCTAACAAGGCGAGTAAAAATCGCAGGGCCCCGAACCAATGATCTCAAAAAACATCATCTCCTTCCCTCGCGAGAAAGGGCCTTCGAGCTTCAGGCCGCGGCAGCCGGCCCTCTGCAAGCCTGGGCCGCGCCCCCGGATTCCGCCGCTCATTTGGATTTCAGCTTGTGATCAATTCTTCATAACTGCAAAACATGTTCCTGGGTCAAAAAATCCAATAGCTGATGCTCTCTCCCGTTTTGCTTTCCAGAAATTCAGACTGCTGGCACCAGAGGCGGACTCATNCTCAAAAAACATCATCTCCTTCCCTCGCGAGAAAGGGCCTTCGAGCTTCAGGCCGCGGCAGTCCTCACTCTCATCTTCGCTCCGCCGAGCTACAGACAGCAGCGCCTCACGTCACAATACCAGCCTCCATCGACACAAACCACACTGGTAACATGAGTATGCCTGTCTGAGCAACCTCAGCCTTTTCCAATCTCTTTCTTCAACCCTCTCCCGTGTCAGTGGCCTGCAGCCCCACCATCAGTTTTTAGCAGTGCAGGCCCAGACGCCCTATATTCCTCTCCAGTTTCCTTCATTTTCCACACTCCTCGCCCCGGCTTGTCTTCCTCCTAACACTCCCATGCTCGATCTCCTTTCACACTCCTTTCGCTACACCATTGGAACCACCCCCCGTCACCAGTAACATCAGAGCACAGATCCTCACAGGTGCGGACATAGATTTATCATCCTTGCTATCATTACTTCCTCCCTCCGTCTCAAATCGCCAAATCGACTGTGGCGATTTTTCTGTTACCCTTAAAAATCCAGTGCACAATTCTTACCGCATTCTTTCTTTTTCTGAATTCTTCATTGCTTTCAGCTGTTATAGCGAAATCATCTGCGCAGCACTTCCCCACAGGAGACGAGAATTAAATGACTACCTTGCGATAATCGCAGAGCTCGCATTATCATATGGGGGAATACACTTTTACACCATGTAAACACACTTATACATTTACCATAAACTTTTTTCAGCCAAATGTGCCGTCCGCGTGGCTCAGTGGAACCAGTGCCCTTACTGGGGTGCTTTAGATACTGAGTTACTTGGGGCAGTCGTGGCCTAATGGATAGAGAGTCGGACTTGTAACCCAAAGGTCATGGGTTCGAGTCTCAGGTCCGGCAGGGATTGTCGGTGAGGGGAGTGAATATCCAGTGCTCTCTCCACCCTCAATACCACGACTGAGGTGAGACCCTTGAGCAACCGTGTGTGTTCACGGTGTGTGTGTGTTCACTGCTGTGTGTGTGCACTTGGATGGGTTAAATGCAGAGCACAAATTCCGAGTATGGGTCACCATACTTGGCCACATGTCACTTCACTTCACTTCACTTCACTTCACTTCAACAGAGTGTTCTTATGATGCCGTAACATCTGCAGATCTGTCACTCACTCCACCACAGCTTGTCCCCTAATCAACCCGTCAATTCCTCCTTGCTCAGATTCATCACAAGTGAAGTCAACCATTTATGTCCCGCGGCCAGCAAACACCAACTTCGACTCAGCCACAGATTTCAAAAGTCGTACCACTTCAACATTCCTCCTTTTGAATGTTATCGAATCAGCCCAATTGGAGTGGCTACCAGGAAATTTTCAGGCAAAAAAACGATTGATAATCGATCTCTCAGCACCCAACTCCCTGTTTCCAAGCATAAACAGCCTTATCTCGCTTGAAGAATTTTCTCTTCATTACCACAACATCGACCAAGCTATAGCCCTGATCAGAGACGCGGGTCGCGGCGCTTGGCCGGCCAAAGTCGACATCACTTCTGCCTTCAAAGTGTTGCCCATCCACCCAGATTCTTGGCATTTATTCGGCATACGCTGGCACGAAAAAAATTTTATTTTTCCGTCCGTCTAACTTTTGGATGCAAAAGCAGCCCTTAGATTTTCGACATGCTCTCAGAAGCTATTTGCTGGATTCTCTCTAACAACTTTGCAATTCCTTATGTTATTCACCTTTTAGATGATTTCTTAATCATCTCGCCTCCTGACTCCATCCCAGCCGCTCATCTTCTCACAGTCCAAAAGGTTTTCTCCGAGCTCGGGATTCCAATCGCCCAGGATAAAACCATGGGTCCAGCCACATCCATCGAATTTCTGGGCATTAACTTAGACACAGTTAATTTCCAGGCCTCACTACCCAAAGAAAAAAATCGACAGGATTATTCTGGTCGCATCCACCCTCCTAGACAATCCAAATTGTTCTAAATGTGAGCTACTATCTTTGCTCAGCCACTTAAACTTTGTGATGCGCATCATCCCGCAACCTGCCGCCCTTTCATCTCCTCACCCTCACGTCTTCAGTTCACGCGCTAGAGGACCAAATCTCCCTAACTAATTCATGTTGTAACGAGCTCAGTTTATGGATAAATTTCCTTAAACAATGGAACGGTCTGTCCTTCTTCTATAACACTCTCGTTTCTCTCCCCATGGATAGTCAACTGTTTACTAACACAGCTTCCTCCATCGGTTTCGGGGGATTCTACCAAGGCCGTTGGTTCGCATCTACGTGGCCCCCCCAGCTATTAGACTCACCGCACTCATTAACATTCTCAGCGCTGTTCGAATTGTATCTACTTGTTGTAGCAGCCTTCCTGTGGGGGAAAGAATGGTCCACTAACAGCATCTTAGTGCACTGTGACAACGAAGCAACGAATGCATTGCGTTAACAAAGGCCGTTCTCACTCTCCTGCACTAATGCCTCTCCTAAGACCAAATGCCTCTCCTCATTTGGATTTCAGCTTGTGATCAATTCTTCATAACTGCAAAACATGTTCCTGGGTCAAAAAATCCAATAGCTGATGCTCTCTCCCGTTTTGCTTTCCAGAAATTCAGACTGCTGGCACCAGAGGCGGACTCATTCCCAACCCCAGTACCTCACTATTCAGAGCTGATATTCCCATAAACCACCCATTGAAACCCCTACTGGACGCCTCTCTTAATTCCATTCTTCAAGCCGTTTCCCCCAGAACCCTCCAATCCTACCTAACCGCATGGAAAAGTCTTTCCACTCCACATACAACCTGCCATTTCCTGATTTTTCACTGCTCACCATCACTTCATTCATATCCTATCTCAACAGGATTAAGAACCTCCAAGCCAGCTCCATCAAGGGTTATCTAAGCGAAATTCAGTTTTTTCACAAACTAATTTTTGGTTCACCCTCATCAGAAATGGCCAATTCACAGACATCTATGTTGCTTAAAGGCATCCAAAAAACCCAACCCACCCGCCTAGAGCTTTAATCAGATCAAGGTCATATTTCGTCAGTCTAATCTAAAGGCCTTTGCGATGTTAAATTGCGAAGATCTTGAGTTTTCGTTGAAGGGCGTGTCCGTGGCAGCCTGACAAAGTCTGATGTTTCGCCATGAAAGAGGTAGCTGTTGTAAGTCAGGAATACAATGTCCGATCTGCTCCAAACTTCACATGTGAGAAGAGTCCTGACCTAAAGACATTTACTTGACAATATTCAGTTAGTCAATGTGCCACCTGCTGGAAACAGGAAATGGCATGCTTTACACTGTAATTCACTCCCAGAAACACATTTCAATATGCCACGAAGTGCCAAACACACTAGAAACGTTAAATCATGCAACACTTGGCTAAATGCTAATGTATGCGATTAACACCACGAAACAGGAAGTTGTTGTAACTCAGGCATACGATGTCCAATCTGCTCCAAACTTCTCATGTTTGATAACAGCAGCAGAAAGTGTGGCACTTTGAAATGACTTTGCCATATTTCCCTTGTATTTACTCGCTTACATGCATGTCGCCCACTGTTCACTGTTTTCCTAAGGCCAACGGGTGGCGCTGAGCCCGAGTGCGAGGGCCCTTTCATCGCTGCTCGCAGCTTTAATTAGATACTGTTTTCACTTTTTTAATTAGATAAGATTGCATTTGAATTACAATCTCTATGTTCGACACTAACTAATGACCTGTAATAAACCTAAAGTGTCTTTGACAAATGAGTCTAATGTTAAGAGGAGGCTAAGGAAAGTGTTGAGTGTTCAAGAGGGCAATATTTTTGACAATGTGACAAAATGTGACAGAAGTAATTGGATGTGATATTAAAGATTGTGCCAGTCTAAAAGATAAAACCTGATTTGTATGTGATGAAATTAAAGCATCCCCTGCTGTTTGCTGGTAAGTTTCACATGATCACACACGCAATGAATGTTTCATTCTTATAGTGTGTTTAAGTGTACGTTTGGTGTACATATATGAAGCTTAAATCTATAGTTTGAAAGGACAAACATACAGCTTAATTTTTTTTTTTTTTTTTNCTGTCTGGATTTAACTGATCGCTGGGTGTTGTGTTTGTGCAGCACAGCAGGTTAAGCAGGCTTTTCTTTCCAGAACATTCTGAGGACATAACTCCAACATGACAACAACATCTGAACCTTAAGTGCTTGATAGATGTGGTGAACATAGGGCTTGGTTATTATAATATTATAATATTATTTCTGTTTGAGGAATAGCAGCCGTCTTTCAGAAGACTTGAGTTGCACATGCTCATTTGTACAGACTACAGAAATATTTTGTTCACCAGTCAAATTATTAAATCAGATTTGGTGGTCTCATAGGCCTCAATGTTCCAGAAAAGTGGAAGGTAGTGTTCAGTGATGCACTGCAGCCAGTTATAAATTAATTTGTTATTGTGGTGAATGTACAGTATTGTATTGTATCTGTGTGTGGTATTGATGTGAGACAGTGTACTATAAGACAAAATTCAAAAGATATTTTGACCATAAATGTAAATTGAAATGGAAATGAATAGGTTAAAAAAGATTTTAAAAAATGTCTTTGTTAAATTGGTAAACCCAAATATCTTTGTTTATTCAATTTTATTCATGAGCTCACAACAGGCATCAAATAAGTCCAATAAGTGTGATTTCTATCAATAGTGTTCGATCATGTTCATTTAACAGTTAAATATCAGGATATCTTACATAGACTAGTGTTCAAAAGTTTGGGTTCAGTAAGAATAAAAAAAAAAAAGAAGTTTTTGAAAGAAGTCTCATGCTCACTAAGGCTGCATTTATTTGATAAAAAATACAGTAAAACAGTAAAATATTATTACAATTTCAAGTAACTGTGTAATATATTTTAAAATATTTTAAAATGTATTCCTGTGATGCTGAATTTTCAGCATCATTACTCCAGTCTTCAGTGTCACATGATCCTTCAGAAATCATTCTAATATGCTGATATGCTGCTCAAGAAACATTGCTTATTATTATCAATGTTGAAAACAGTTGTGCTGATTATATATATATATATATTTTCTCTCAGAACTCTTGATGAATAGAAAGTTCAAAAGAACAGCATTTATTTGAACAGCATTATAAATATCTTTACGGTCACTTTTGTCAATTTAATGCATCCCTGCTGAATAAAAGTTTTATGACTCTATAAAAATGTACCCCATACTTTTGAATGGTGTATGTATATATGAAGCTCTGGAATTTGACTTAGCGGAGGTTTAAAGATTTTTGTCCAGTGATTATAGATTTAAAGGCAGTTTCAAAAGCTCTGCACACTCTTCACATTCAAATGCTCCAATATTGTTTTCATTGCATAGTACATTTATAAATGCTTGGAGTTGTTATTGTTGTTTTTTATATAAAAAAAAAGACTATAATGAGAGAATGACTGTGAATGTGTGTGTTTGAAATAGTGCGCAAAGCAAGTTAAACTCAAGAGGGGAGGTCAGACAAGGACACACACACATACACACACATTGCACTTTGTGGTTTGTGGCTCAGGTTCATGAAATCACAGAGAGCATTGTTACATTAGCAGTGGAGAGGAGAGGTGGTCTGGAAAAGACCCCCAGAAAGAGACAGCGAGAGTTGAACAGGAGAGGAGAGTGCGTTCTTAAGGGAATTTCTCTTTCCACAGTCAGTCAGACACACACATTCAGAGTGTGTTCTCTGTAGAAGAGACGAGACTTTCTCTCTTTCTCTGTCACTCTGGGACTGAGAGCCGCATAAACTCAATGTCTATAAAAAGTGCTGGAGATTTTGATTGTCATCCTTTATAATGAAGGTGCAAGCCAATCGGCAGAAAAGGTCATTCTATTCCAGTTGACCAGAGGGGGATTATGGGTCGGGAAATTGCAGTGCATTGCTTTTGTGACACTGGAATGTAAACCGGATTCTGGGAAATGTGACCTCTTATAAGGGGACTGGATACAAAATACCCTTGGGAAGGTTACGAGTCTGACTGAGCTTTTGCTTATTTATTTTCTTAGTTGCATGAAAGTATTCGGTCTCAAACACACCGTGCAGAAAATGGTTGTTTCAAAAATAAGCCTATAAATATCTGTTGTAACATCACTACTACAAATAATAAGAATGTTACACACATTAAGCTTAGGTACAAATAAAAGACCTTATGTAAGATATGTGTGTAAAATAATGTAGGTCTGTAACGTTAATAATATACTGGCCTGTTAGTTTAAATGCTTCAGGACAAATTATATGAAATGTTTCAAACAGTTAAATAAAACCAACTGAATATTAAATATACCGTTCTTAATGTTTCACAGCTTACATCCGTCATTCAATCAGAAATGCCTTGCCGTCAGAAATAGTTTAGCAGGCAGCTGCTGAAACAGAAGAACAGTCTCCACCTGCTGGACAGTTTGGAGGATGACAGTTTTTCCTGAAAATAAAAAGAGGCCGTTCAGACCGATAGCCTACAGTGATATCAAGGCATTAGTTTGTATACAACAACAATGTATATACACGATGAAGAAACGCAAATAATAATAATAATAATAAAGGAGGAGCATTCACATCCAATATTTATGATAAATGCTTTGAACTGCAAATAAATGCTCTGAACTGCAAATTCCGATTTGAATAGCATATAATTCCGGCGTCACTGTGATGAAAGTGAAGGATGAGTTTGAGATTAGAAACACTGTAGGCCTAAGGTTAGTTAAGGATAACATGGTATTTGGCTGCTCTTGCTGTTCAAGTTGTTAGAAATCGATCAGATCTTTAGATTATTCTGTCTGTTCATCAGCGGAAGACACCGATCAAACGACAAAGGGAAAAAAAGGCAGTAAAACGCATCTTTAATCTGGATAATACAATATCAGAAAATGTAAATATGAAGTTGAGGACCCAGCTAACAGGGAACGTTTGAAGGGAATTATGAACACACATTCTTCCAGTAACGTTAATTTCGTTCAAAGTTATCTGGTCTTTAATAACGAAATGTTAGCAGAAAAATTGTAATGTTTTTTTTCCCCTCTAAAAGTGTATAGTTCGACGTTCCTCTGTTTTTTGCAAACAGTATTCCCACAATGTTTTCAAAATTATGAAATGGAATATTCCCTTAAAATAATAATAATAAAAACATTCAGAGAACATTCAAAAATAACATTTTATATCTTACTGTAAATATATTTCTGTTGTTTTAAACTAGAGAACAAATGTAGCCTAGTACAAATCCTTTTAAACACATTTACAGAGGGATTACACAGTAATCTGAACACACACACATACACACACATGTTCGTTTTTGTGAATTGTGGGGACATTCCATAGGCGTAATGGTTTTTATACTGTACAAACCGTATTTTCTGTCCCCCTACACTACCCCTACCCCTAAACCTAACCATCACAGGAAACTGTGCACACTTTTACTTTCTCACAAAAACTCATTCTGTTTGATTTATAAGCCTTTTGAAAAGTGGGGACATGGGTAATGTCCTCATAAGTCACCCTCTTTTTGTAATACCTATGTCATACCCATGTCATTATACACATTTGTGTCCTGATATGTCACAAAAACGTGCCCACACACCTTAAACATGTCAGTCAGTCAGTGTGCGTTTGAGCCACAAACAGGCGTTGGATTTAAGAGGCCATATGCGTGTACTTGTGCATATGACTTTTAGGATGGTCTTTCTCTCTCTCTTGCTCTCTCTCTCTGTGTGTGTGTGTGTGTGTGTAGTACACAGGTCTCTGGGGTTGGGCCGTGAGTCTTGTATGACAGCGGTACAGCAGCAGATGCCAGAGATGGCACAGGGAAATGTCCTCGTGACACCAGAAGCATTATCTTTCAGCACTGTGTGCTGAGTGTGTGGAAAAGGGCCAAGGGCGCAGAGCACACGCTTACACACAGTAACTCACTAAACATACCCATGCTACTAACTTTACTTCATTTTTAATTAGCTTGACAGTTGTTTTCAAAACAGTGCAGCTTTTCCAGTCACGAGCTACTTTTGCACATGCAGCTTTACAGCCAGTGAGCTAAAGGTGATAATAAGACACACTAAGATTCATTTTATTGAGTCGGTTTGTTTAGATGGTTCATAAATGAAGTGATTTTAAAACAGTTTCACTGATGGATTTGATCTTGCATGGCATTTTAGGTCTTCATAGTTAGGGTAACGTGGGGGAACATGCCCTCTAGAGAACAATTTGGATTGACTTTTAAACTGTTACAAATAAATAGAAGCATCTGCTGATTTAGTTTTTATAGCACAAAATGTCAAATATTAAAAATAGGGGTAAAATGGCCCCTACTAGGGTAAGTTGACCCCCTGGGGTAAGAAGCCCCTCATCTCACAAAGTTTGATATGCAGATATTCAGATGAAATGACAAAATTAAAAATAGCATAAACATTCATCAAAAGTGGCCAAGAGAAAAATTAGGGGGGTATGTTTGAAATCACATACTGTATAGCAGGTACTACACTGGTTTTGTATATGGTATGAATGTGTAAATATGATGTGTAATTTGGATATACTACATTTGTCATGGTGTCATTGTTATGTGGCCTATGGTATTAGTTGCATCGCTTCACTGCCATTCACAAATCCCCTCCCGTGGCTTCATGGGATAGTAAAGTGTCCATTGCATGTGCACTTTAGAATCTTGCTAGGTCCTCTGGGTACTTTCCAGCTACTATTTTATAAATACTATGAATTCATGACATACTACTTGGCTCTCATATACCGTTTTGACCTACTATATAGTATGGAAGTGCATATTTGAAAGCAGGGAAGGCTTATTTCAACTTTGTCTCATATGTTTCTCTTGACATTCTCTTAAAGAATGTCATTTCTGTAGCACTATAGAGCCAGGAACAGAACTAAAATAGCAAAAGAAATAAATGTTTTCAAAGACACTTTCTGAATACAGCCCCCCATCAGCCATTGACTGAAAAAACTGATAGTCCCGCCCTCAACTCACACCATTGGTCATGCAGTGTTGTTGTGTAGGACTAGATGTGTCGATTAAAACAAATAGGGGATTTTCACAGACACAGTGATAGTTAATGAGGCGAAATTAACCAATGAATGGCACACTTTTAGTCTGTGCATATTAAGCTGGGGTAGGAGAAAGTATTGTAACAGAAAATGTTATATAATTGCAGCTTTTAAAGGCCTTTGGAAAAATGCAAACACATACTGTCATAAGTGTAAAGGAATATAATAATGTTGATAAAGTTTATCATTTGATCTCAAATGAATTTGATGACATTTTTCAGATGTTGGCAAATCTGAGCATTTCAGACATTGTTCTTCTGAAACTCTACAAAGACACATGAGGATTATGTGAGATTACTATACATGAGATTACTTTTTTGGGGGAGAAATATCTGAGAAGCAGGAGACTTCAGCAAAAATCTCCAGTTGCTCTCTATTTAATCTCATTGCTGTCTATAAAACTGAGATGTAAAAGAGCCCAGGTGAAAAAAAGTACATTTCTATAATGTACTTAAAGTGCTCTATTTTCGCGCACTAATTTTGTACCTAATATACTAAAAATTCTTCTTTAGTACTAATTCAGATAAAGATCATCTTAAGAACATCTAAGTGTACTCAACTGTGAAAAAATTTATTTAGATACTTTTTAATGTACATTTGAACCCATAGTGTACTACAAGTGGTAACTAAATACATTTTTTAAATACAGAGATAGTATATTTTAGTTCATATTTCATGGTGTCTCAAAATAGCACAGTTGAGTACACTTAGATGTTCTTAAGATGATCTTAATATACTAAAAATTCTTTAGTACTAATTAAGTACAAAATTAGAGCACTTTAAGTACATTATAGAAGTGTACTTTTTGTGTACTCACTCTTTGGTAAAAGCTACAAATAATAAGTGAATGTGCAAGCAGTTCTGTAATATGTATCCCCTCTTCCCATAATGTCTTTCATTGGCATCATTTAATCTAGGAGATGATTTAAATGGATTTCTCCTCCTCTCAGGGATCAGATAAACCTCAGGGAGCACTTTATGGATCTCATCACGAGGTGAGCAGTGAAAGGAACAGAATGAGTGTGGGCAGCTTTAACCAGGCATGGGCCAAAGCTCAGCCGTATGGACCGCATCTGTTAGTCCACTTTCTAATCAATAATGTAATGAGTAGACCCTTTGTCCCCTGAAGACCACTGTACACCTTCAAAACCATCTTTCTCTCTTTCACCCTCATCCCTTCATCTTTAAAGGAACAAAACATAAAATCCTATCATTTACTCACTGTCATCTAGTTCGATGCAAATAGAGACATTTTGAAGAATATCCTGGATGCTCTTTTCCATGTAATATAACAGAGGACTGGGTCTGTTAAGCTCCAAAATGCAACTGTATTTGTAAACTGTTTCTGTAAAGTTCTGTCATTTCTCTCATTTTTATTTTTATTTCTCTCTTGCTTTAATTTGGTCCAGTACTCTGACTTCAATGAAAATGTCTTTTGCTGTCTCTTAATTGCTCTCTCTCTCTCACACACACACACATGTTCGTTTTTGTGAATTGTGGGGACATTCCATAGGCGTAATGGTTTTTATACTGTACAAACCGTATTTTCTATCCCCCTACACTACCCCTACCCCTAAACCTAACCATCACAGGAAACTGTGCACACTTTTACTTTCTCACAAAAACTCATTCTGTATGATTTATAAGCCTTTTGAAAAGTGGGGACATGGGGTATGTCCTCATAAGTCACCCTCTCCTTGTAATACCTTTGTAATACCCATGTCATTATACACATTTGTGTCCTGATATGTCACAAAAACGCACACACACACACACACAAGACCTCCTCCGTAGCATCCAGACATCCAGGCAGATTGTCCAGCGCATTTTCAATCCCCAAGCCTGTCTTTATGTTTCAACCTGTGTTTGCCGGGCCATAGATCACCTCAGCATTAATGACCTTCGAGTGCTTTGGACAGTTGTAGACAGCTTGTTGAAGAGGTATCTGCCACAACCGTTATCGCTTCACTTCTTCATCTGTTCACTGATTAATGCCTCCAAGAGGTCAGAGGTGACTGGCTAACCGATAACTTGCTCCACCACTGAATTTACTTGCCTTTTCGACTGACGTCACCAACTCCTTCCCTCTAACCACCTGTCATATAAAGACTTTTCATGAGCTGGTCAATTTCTTTCGATCTGGCGGATACAATCAAGTTCCATCCTACTACATCCTGTTTCATTCAGAAATACAGCACATTACAGAAATAAAATGGGATGTGAAAGCCATTCTATGTTGATTGTAACAGATTGCTTACATCTATGACAAATTATTTCAGCTTGCGATTTATTGCACTGCAGATTTGTATTTGCAGCCATTGTTTGGTGAATGTGATAATATTAGAAATGATGGTGATAAATTTGAAGTTGGGTCAGCTTTTTCGCTCATCATCTGTATTTTTTGAACATTCAGTCAAATGAAAAACACTCCAAATATCACATCTATCACACAGCATGTTGGATTGCTTGAGAATCACAGACATCCTCTCCTGAGTGCGCTAGACTGGCAGAAACGCTCTTTAATCAAATGTCAGAGCTTTCATGCTCAGACTGTAACATTCAATTAAAACTAGCTGACAACTGTATTTACCATCTGCATGAGGATTCAGTGGATATTTTCTACTATATTGATGTTGCATTGAATAAAAACACAGAACTTGAATAATAGGCCTATTACATTTTATACAACACATTATTATGAAGAATTATTTTAACCAAACAGAAAAAAACTGTCATGTCGTTCCACAGTATGACTTAATTTCTTCTGTGAAATTGTGAAAAATACAGTACTTTAGTAGTGGGTATTTTTGCAGGTTACATCATTACACCAGTGGGTGGCGACAGGTGACTGTCATTATGAATGATTCATTGAATCATTCACTCAACCAATTAATTCAAGTCACCTTTATTCATATAGCCCTTTTTACAATACAGTTTGTTTCAAACCAGCTTTCAGAAATACTGACACTGCTACAGTGTTGCTACATTGTTACAGTGTTGCAGAAGTTTGCCTTTGTTGGAAACTTTTTATGTTGACAGAACAAAAACAGAGAAAGTGGCAACATTGTCTAAAATGTAGATTACTCAAAATTAACTTCTTGTTTGTTGGACTGTTGTATAAAGAGTGTTGTGGCCGAGCGGCCACCTGGGATTTTGAAGACTGGTGCTGTACGTTTTTAACACATACGTAAATAAAAATGTATATACTTTTTAACCACAAATGCTCATCTTGCACAGCTCTGGATGACGTAATCAAGTTGGAAAGGTCATGCGTGACGTAGGTGGAAGTACTGATCCAGTGTCTACACTGGGCCAGTCTTAGCGAACGTGCAAAGACTAAGCCAAACGCCCTTTACAAAAAAAAAAAAATAAATAAATAAAAAAAAGGTAAAACAACGATATCGCACAATTTTGAAGTTGGAGGAGAAAATTAGATGGAGTTTTTTGCCTTACCACGGTACTTCCGCCTACATGACGTGTGACCTTTCTAACGTAATGCGAGGCGGCTCGCAGAGCAGTGCAATACTAGCATTTGTGGCTAAAAAGTATATAAATGTTTAATTTTTTAATATAAATTTTATCGTTTCACTAGATAAGACCCTTATTCCTCGTCTGGGATCAAGTAGAGCCCTTTGAAGCTGCACTGAAACTGACATTTGGACCTTCAGCCAGTTGAACCCCAGTGAAGTCCACTATATGGTGAAAAATCCTGGAATGTTTTCCTCAAATACCTTCATTTCTTTTCGACTGAAGAAAGACAGACATAAACTTCTTGGATGACATGAGGGTGAGTAAATTATCAGGACATTTTAATTTTGAAGTGAACTAATCCTTTAACTTACGAGAATAAAACTAGACATTTATATTTACTGCTACTAGCAGTTCTATTAATGCACTGAATACTTGCATTTCAAGTCATGAAGAACTGTGGGTCATCCTCACACGTACACTGGGAGAGCACGAAGAGCTTGTTTCCTGTTGACATGTAAACACGAAAATTAATATGTTAAACAAGCAAGCCAACTTTATTTTAAATACACTGAGGTAGTTAGTGTGGACGAATCTGAACTCACAGGAAGATCATAAACATTCAATGTCATGCATCGTCTCTAAAAACTTGCTGGTGTGTGTCGCTTTCTTTGATACAGTGAAACTCAGCACAAACCTAGAAAATCACAAACACACACAAGTAAGTATATAACTAACAATGGATTTGGAAAAGAGAAAGACTAGTCTGTGTACTGTTATCTGAGGACACATCACACAGTTTGCACTTCAAATCAACAGAAGTTACCTTAAGTGTTGAGGCTCACTCTTCTCGTTTAGAGCAACGACGTGATGTTGATGACGTCACTTTACGTTGCTCAGTAAACTTAAAAATAATAATTTAAATAGAGGGTATGCACGTGACATCACCGTCGACCGTTACGACTGCGGTGACGCCCACCGAGTGGTAAAAGACTGAGCGGCAGCATTGGTTTTCAGCGTGAATGTCGCGAAAAACACACAAAACACATCCAAAACAGGAAAGAGCTTTGTGATTGACTGTACAAATAGCTTTGACACAAAACCTGAGGTATATATTTAAAAACTGCAGAAAGCAACAGAAAAAAAACAAATGGATCACTGCAATTCACAGAAACAGCTCGACTCCAGCAGAGAAACATGGATTTGCAGTTATCATTTTGTGTCAAATCATACCGTATATATTGTATTGTTATATTTTATGTTGACAACTCATCAATTAAATATTTTCCATCTTATATTCTGCATAATTGGGTGTTTTTAAATAAACAACACTGACAAAAACTATATAAAACTATATATGTTTTAGGGCTGGACAATATGACGATATAACATTGATATAATTGATTACGCGGATTTAAACCTACCTATATTATAGTTATATAAAATATTCACAGGCAGATTTGCTTTATGCATTTCCCCGGCGTCAAAATCAGGCACACATAAATGTCAGGAAACACGATTCCTGGCTGCATGTCAATATCCTCGGATTAGGTTATTTGACAAGCTGTAAGGAAAACATTCAATTCCAACCTTTAGTGTAATTCATTAGTTTTACTCGCGTTTTCGCAGTTTCCCCTATGAAATCCAGTCATGCAGCAGGTTCTTTTGCCACTCAGTCCAGCTGAGGGAGCGCGTTTTCGGCGGGAAAGTGACGTCGATGCATACCCTCTATAGGAGCGTTTACTCAAAAATGTTGAGCCACACAAAAATAAAACTAAATTCCTCGTTAATAAAATGTAATTGTTTTAAGTTGCATTAACTATTTAACAGAATTTCATTACAGTGTTCTCAATCTTTATAAGTTAGTAGTAGCCTACTAATCAGCTCGTCTTCAAAGTGCAGACAATAAAATAAAAAAATAAATATAATACAATATTTAATCATCTTCGATGGGAATTGAGTTTTTGCGGGGCATGCAGAGGGAACAGACACCGGGACAGAATCATTTCACAAACAGAATCACAAAAATGTTAAGCAGAACAAGTGATAATAATACAAAATATTTTTCAGCATAATAAGATTTTTTTCTTGAGCAGCAAATCAGCATATTAGAATGATTTCTGAAAGATCACTGAATGACTGATGCGGAAAATTCAGCAATGCCATCACAGGAATAAATTACATTTTTAATATAATATTAAAATATATTTAATATTATTTTATATATTTTTAATATATTTACATTAAACTATATTAAATATTATTTTATATAATAAAATTTTAAAAAGTTATTTTAAGCTGTAATAATATTACTTGTTTTACAGTATGTTTTACATAATAATTATTGTTTCATAAAAGTGAACTAAATTTTTTATTTTTTACTATCTCAGTTTAATATTCAGGGGAAGGAGGAGTGTTTGGGGAAACTTGTTTGGAAACAGTCAGTATCTGATTTGGTGCCACTAGTGTGAGTGTGTCTTTGCTGCTTCTGTAGCTGCTCACATTGTTCAGAGTTCTCCCTCAGTAGGGTTGAGCTCACTGTTGTGACATCATAGTGGAGATTCTGTTCTGGCAGCTCAAAACTGCAGCTCTGACTCTGGTCTGCTGTTGGAGTGTTAGGAGTGAACAGATCGAAAGACTTTTGTGTCTTTCTACAGATATTGACGACAAATATTGAATTTGCTTGCAGCATTCAGTCTCCATTAATGGCTCTGTTTAGCAGTGTTTTTAGACGACTATTTGAGCGTTTCGCTCACTTCTTGCGCAGAGGGGAGACACAGCAATGTGCAGCGCAAGAATTAGCGGCAGTAGAGGAACTTCCAGAGGAGTGTGAGGCCTTTAACTTCACTGCCAATGACAGGAAGTGCAGGAAGAGACGCCGCAAGGTACATGAGAAGTGCCAGCTTGGAGAGAGAGTGGAGGAAAGAGAGGTGAAGATCGAGGGAAAGATCAGTCATAAAGATGAGGCTGAAGAGGAGAGAGAGCCACTCAGACTTGAAAAGATAAAGATAAAGATAAAGAAGAGTGGACGTGTGCATCTGAAAAAAAGAGAGATGCAAAGTCTGGAAAAGTTGATGGAGGGAGGAAGTGAGCTTAGGGAAGCTGGAGTAAAGAAAAGGAAGAAGAGAAAACCGAAGCAACGGAAGACCACAGAACCAACGACACTTCTTGTGGAGGTCAAACCTCTGCATACTCCGGTCAGATCTTCCTTCTTGAAGCCAATAGAGGGAGAACTACCAATGCTTCCAAGTGTCTCCGAACACCTCTCTCTACCAGCCGCTCACTTCAAACCCCTGCCGCCGGTGACAAAACCACCCGTGAGTCCTCAGAAACCTGCTCCAGCACCTCAAGTGGATCCTCCCGAACTGCTGGCGGTTCCTCCATGTCCCGATGAAGTTGTTTCGCTCCAACGCTCTTCATCCCAAGTGCATCCTTCCAAACCACAGGTGCTTCCATTGGTGGTTCCTCCACGCCCCACTTCAGCGCCTGATGATTTGTTTTCTTCATCCCAAGGGCGTCATCCCAAACGACTTCCTCCGAGCCCGACTCCTGCACCTGATGAAGTCGTTGCTCTGCGACGTCCTCCCAGCCGGAAGCCTCAGCCGTTCACTTCTTCCCTGTTTGAGCTGCCTCCAGAACTCATGCTGGTTGATATAGAGGATGAGGAGAACGAGTATGTGGAGTACACAGGGAAGACCTTCCGGGCCAGCGACTTCCTCAAGTCTGAACGTCCTCAAACGCTGGAGGCTGAAATTAAACCGAGAAAGATGGTTGCTTGGTTGGAGAATGGAAGAGTGAAGTGGTGGAGGTCCAGGAATTTGAGGAAGAGGACCCTAGTGAAATGGAAGACTCCAGCGCCATACAAGGCCATGCCTCTCAGAAAACTGATGAGCTCACAATGAAGATCTTCTGTGTAACCTCTCCTAACAGTCCCAAGAATGATATCCAGCACACTGTGAACGTCCAGGAGAAGTGCAAAAGAAAAGTGCCACTTTTTCTGTTCACCTGGGCAGAGGAGAAGGCCAAGAAAAAGGGGGAAAAGAAAATAATCAAGGAGAAGGAGCAACAAGAAAAGGAGTTGCTGCTTGAACGCTACATGAACGATCCGAAACTGAAGCACTTGTGGATCAACAAGCACAACCGCAACTACTGCTTCTCCTAATGCGGATCATCGTTCCCCTTCACCTTTAACCTTTGTAAATAAAATATCCTCTTCACCCTTAATAAAAAAAGTGTGCAAATTATTTTAAATAAAAAAGTGTGCAAATTAAAATACATGTAATATGAAGTGAATTAAATTTTATCTAATTTGAATAACTGTTTAACCAGTGTTGGGGTAACACATTGCAAGTAACTTGAGTCACGTAATCAGATTACATTTTAAAGTAACTAGTAAAGTAATGCATTACTTTTAAATTTTACAACAAAATATCTGAGTTACTTTTTCAAATAAGTAACGCAAGTTACTTTGTTTTCCCATGTACTGACTGACAGCTCTCCTGTCATCATGTTGAGAGAAATTGGCAGTAAGTGAGGTGTTGTGTGTAAACATGACGTTTATTGTAGTTCTAGACTAAATGTGAGCATTTACTCATCTCACTTGCACAAAAGCAGAGTCAGTATTCCTCAATGTATAAAAACAGTGAAATGCCATCTCAGAAAATTGCATAAACCTGCAACAATTAAATATATTAAATTAAACAAATATTCTTTATTTAATCTCACTTTATTAACCAATGTATTTGCTGCTGACCTTCATGATCCAATTCAACCATACTAATTATGAAAAAATGACTTTAGATAAACATCATATTCATGATCAGCCTGAAGCTTATTCATTTAACTTTTAATGTGAAAGGGCCTTTACATTTGCCAAAAATAGAACCTTTTGTTGTTATTAAAAAACAAACAAGCAAGCCCAGACCATGTGAGGAAAAGTAACGCAAAACTTATGTAACACATTACTTTCCATAAAATGTAACCAAGTAATGCAAGTAGTTACTTTTTTAGGGAGTAACTCAATATTGTAATGCATTACTTTTAAAAGTAACTTTCACCCAACATTGCTGATGTCTCAATATTTTTATTTTTTTAACATTAAGGGGGTGGGGGTATCACACAGTTTCTGCCAATCTCATGTTAATCTTGAGTACCTATAGAGTAGTAGTGCATCCTTCGTATCTCCAAAAAGTCTTTAGTTTTATCATATTTATAAAAGATACATACGCTGTACCGAGTCTTTTTCGAAAACAGCCGAGCGCCTGGAGGCGTGCCGTGCGAGTGGAGCTAAAGAGTGACAAGCACGCGCAGCTTTTGCGTAGCGATCGTCTGCAAGCTATCAATGGTCAAATAAACAAATGTATTTAAACACACACAATACACCATCGCTAGCCTGACGTTGTCATACTCAATTCTAGTTCGAATATGAGTCTGAAACTGCTCCATTGGGCTTTGATTATGGGGGCGTATTTCAACCGATCCAGGAAAGACCTCATTTGGATAGACCTACAACCAATCAGAGCTACAGAGTAAGTGACGTATGTTGAGCGACGCATAGTTGTCAACAGAACTCAACTGCACACAAATTGAGTATGACCACGTCAGGCTAGCAAAGACATCTTTCCCACCGACAAATGCCTTGATGGCGGTCCTCTGTTCCTCTTTTAAAATTAATGCGCTGTCGATGTCGTCTATAACGGACGCGATGGCGGAATCTACACATCTCAGTTCTTCAGGTTCTTCAACACCAGCCATCATTGTTGTAAACTAATTCAACCCAAGCGCTCTTTGATGACGTGGCTGATTACGTTTCTGGTGATAATCTGTCAATCATCGCCCTGACAATGTGATTGGTCCAGGAGAAGTGCAAAAGAAAAGTGCCACTTTTTCTGTTCACCTGGGCAGAGGAGAAGGCCAAGAAAAAGGGGGAGAAGAAAATAATCAAGGAGAAGGAGCAACGAGAAAAGGAGTTGCTGCTTGAACGCTACATGAAGGATCCGAAACTGAAGCACTTGTGGATCAACAAGCACAACCGCAACTACTGCTTCTCCTAATGCGGATCATTGTTCCCCTTCACCTTTAACCTTTGTAAATAAAATATCCATGATGTTTATCTAAAGTCATTTTTTTATAATTAGTATGGTTGAATTGGATCATAAAGGTCAGCAGCAAATACATTGGTTAATAAAGTGAGATTAAATAAAGTATATTTGTTTAATTTAATATATTTAATTGTTGCAGGTTTATGCAATTTTCTGAGATGGCATTTCACTGTTTTTATACATTGAGGAATACTGACTCTGCTTTTGTGCAAGTGAGATGAGTAAATGCTCACATTTAGTCTAGAACTTCGGACCAATCACATTGTCAGGGCGATGATTGACAGATTATCACCAGAAACGTAATCAGCCACGTCATCAAAGAGCGCTTGGGTTGAATTAGTTTACAACAATGATGGCTGGTGTTGAAGAACCTGAAGAACTGAGATGTGTAGATTCCGCCATCGCGTCCGTTATAGACGACATCGACAGCGCATTAATTTTATCCGTAGAGGAGGCATAATTACTCCTCTACGGATCGAGTCCAGACCGAACTCCCGGACCTCAAAATGTTGTGGGCGGGGCTAAGTTCGGCTGGCATCCAGGCTACACCATCGCATTATCCATGGATAACTTTTGAATCACTATAATGAATATAGCGTATAGTGCAGGGGTGGGCAAACTCGGTTCTGAGTTTTGCTCCAACCCTAATCAAACACACCTGAACCAGCTAATCAAGGTCTTCAGGATTACACACAGGTGAGTTTTATCAGGGTTGCAGCTAAACTCTGCAGGGACAGCGGCCTTCCAGGACCGAGTTTGCCCACCCCTGGTATAGTGAATGATGAATAATGAATTTATGAATTCCCTACATTCGTGTTGTTTACATTATGTGCACTTAGGCGCCTATTGCCAACAAAACATTTAGAGCAGTTTTACTCACCACCTGCGGTTCCGACTCATGACTGGGATCATTATCGCTGTGACCGCTCCATCTTTCAGTTTCAAACGATCTGTAAATCCAGCATGGAACTGGGCTTTGTTTATAAAACCATAAGCGCCAATCTAATAACAAATATCGAGAGCGCATCAATGTAATGCGTGAGCACAAATCTCCACTTAATGCTGGGTTCTTTGGTAAGCAAGGTTATCTTTCCCTCACCACCAAAAACACGTCTTTGGTGACATTTTGGTTGATTTTGTGAAGTCCTGTGACCTGTGCAACGCTGCCGACGACTTCCTCTCTCGCTCTGGTCGGCGTGTGCACGCGTGCTCTTCCGGGAGATGTGCCCGTATAAGGAATTCCAACCTTTATGATGTCACAGTCCCATACTCAAAAAAAAAAAGACCGCAAAGTTTATGAGGATTTGGAAGAGTATTTTTGGCACAGAAATACTCCGTCATACATCCAACTCGTGTTTTGAAACTTTGGCCATGTTCAGCATGAGGATCCAACTCTTTAACTGTGTAAATAAGTCAGAATACATGAAATAGCATTATACCCCCTCTTTAAAGCTTTTGACTCTTTGTCGCCATCTCTGTTTGAAACTGCAATTGCAGTTAGTTGTGGAATTATCATTTTATTGTGTTGTGCATCAGAACAGCTCCTCAGCACGAATAAATCTAATGTTTGCTGTCAGTCACCACACTGGTGTGAATACTGTATTTCGGAATTACAGATACAACGTCTTTGAAGTACGACCAAAATAATAAGTTTCATCGGAAAATGTCATCTAAACAATTGTCTGCCACTTTTGTTCTGACCAACTGAAAAAATTTGTTTATGGTGATTAAATCTAACGATTGTAAAGTTAGCTCATATCACTACAAACCGTGCAAATTAATATTATTGTTATACTTTGTTCTCATTGTTAAAGTTAACAACATCAACATTGCATGACTATGTATGTTTAGTATGTATTAGCATTATCTAATTAGCTATCTAATTAGGCTACGAAGCTAGTTACAGTGTGCTGCGTTCCAGATGAGGTCCGTTGGACCTGGGAATATCCCAAATTATTATTATTTATTTTTATTGAACAGAGTAACACAATCCATACAGTTACAATAACAATACAGAAATTTGAAATGCTATAGGGGAGATATAAATAAAATGATAGGAATACATTAAAAAGTGTAGGCTACATGCTTGCAAAATTCTAATAGCTTTTTGTTTCTTCGAGGGTAATATAGACTCAATATAATATTTAACTTCATTTTTAAATGCTATAAAACATATTTGTTTACCTGAAAATTTACATTTATGGATATAAAATTTGGCCATTAAAATAAAAATAAATAAAATAAGTGCAGGTCTGTTTATCTTTGGAGTTTACAATAATGCCTCAAAGACCATCTTTCCAATGTAAAATAAAATTTCCATCAACATTTCCCAAATTAAATGTCACACGTCAGACCTTGGTGAGTTTTAGTCAACCACACGTCAGGCTGACCACATGATGTCGAAATCCAAATTCCGATCTATCTGAAACGCAGCATTAGCAAAGAATATACACTAACAAGAAGCGACACTCAATAGAACGTTCCATTGCAACACCATTGCCCAGCAGCAGCCCTGCGTTTCCGCAATTTTGTGGTGAAAGCGACTCGGCAGTCCACTAGTTTCTATGGCAATATCACTTTGGCAATTTTATATGCGCTGAAAAAAAGAGGAGGCAGTAAAAGAGGAGAATATGGACACGGTCATGGCTTGTGAAAAGAGGCCAACTTGGCATGACAATTTTGCAAATGGATCATGAGGTAAGTAGGCCTACTTTTAAGTTCAACATCCATGTCGCGTTGATCAATATGCCACTTCATTTTGCATTTTTATTGGCTAGTCAGTAGACGTACCTGAATTTTGGCCATAGACAGGAATTTTGACTTTTTTTTTGTTTTTAACTGTTTCCCTGATAGCACACGTGCACGTGTTACATTTGGAAGACGTATTTTCTCTTCGTCCCTAGGACGTTACCTGTCAAAATAGACATTTAGAAAATGTCTTTAAGATGTTTATGATTTAGAATGCATGTAAAACTTACATCTTACAGACGTTTCTCAGATGTTTGTACACAGTAGATGCTTTCCAGATGAAGTGCTCTTTAACAGACACATGTGTGCTATCTCTAATCTGGGTTAAGTTAAAGTTCACTCAAGCAGAGCGCGCGCACAGAAAGCCGCTTGGGGAACAGTGTCTCTTTCACAGCTTAATGCAGTTTTAATAAGTCTCTTTATTATGAAGCATGTGCTGCAGTTTAGCAACAGACTGTATTTTATGACAAACACTGATCTAGCTGATTTGAACATTAAAGGGTTGGTTCACCCAAAAGTGAAAATAATGTAATTTATTACTCACCCTCATGTCGTTCTACACCCGTAAGACCTTTGTTCATCTTCAGAACACAAATTAAGATATTGTTGATGAAATCGATGGCTCATTGAGGCCTCTATTGAGAGCAAAGCCATTCAAACTCTCAAGGTCCATAAAGGTACTAAAAACAGTTCATGTGAGTTCAGTGGTTCTATCTTAATAATATTAAGTGATAAGAATACTTTTTGTTCGGCAAAAAAACTAAATAACGACTTTTCAACAATATCTATATGGCCCGATTGCAAAACACTGCTTCATGAAGCTTCTGAGCTTTATGAATCTTTTGTTTTGAATTAGTGATTCGGATCTGCTCTCAAACGCCTAACTGCTGAAATCATGTGACTTTGGCGCTCCGATTCACTAATTCGATTCGTAAAGCTCCGAAGCAGTGTTTTGAAATTGGCCCATATATATATTTTTAAAAAGTAGTTATTTTGTTTTTTTGGCGCACAAAAAAGTATTCTTGTCGCTTTATAATATTAAGATAGAACCACTGAACTCACATGAACTGTTTCAAATATGTTTTTAGTACCTTTATGGACCTTGAGAGTTTGAATGACTTTGCTTTCAATGCAAGCCTCACTGAGCCATCGGATTTCATCAAAAAAATCTTAATTTGTGTTCTGAAGATGAACGAAGGTCTATTATTTTCATTTTTGGGTGAACTAACCCTTTAAGTTTGGGCTTTTAGGGAGGAAAGAATGCGCACCACTGTGAAGGAAAGAAATGCACTAAAATATCACAGCCCTAGTTTCTTGCTGTCATTGCTGTAGGGTTTCTGTCGTTGCTGTCAATGTCTCCCCTCTCTGCAAAGACGTCAAATTTATTGTCCTTTTCAGAGACCTGTAGAACTGCTGTACTGGTGAATGTCGTGAAGCAAATTTAGCTGCGCATAGAAATATTGTCTTACAAGTTTTGTGTCATCTGATCGGCTCTTCTGATTGGCCTTTATAGAGACCACGACCAAACTATATGAAGTTATTATCGGCCGATAACGATCGGCGCCCGATCAGTCGGAGCACCCTTAGACACAGATCAGATTACAGGATGTCAGATGCATATCAGATTTAGAAACACATTTCAAGGTGGATCAAAAAAAAAAAACTTTAAGATCCTGAATCTGTGCCAGTTACTCTAGGGTAGCAACCCTAAAACAATATGCAACACCCTAGCATTATTGTGGCAACTTTATCACCACTCATATTTTCCACAGGAAATGTCAATCATTTTTTTTCTCAATTCAATTGAATTAAATTCAAATTGCTTTATTGGCATGACTGTAAATAATAAAATATTGCCAAAGCTTGAAATACATACATATATATATACTTAAAACAATAATAAAAAAACATCAATATAACAGAATAAAATATTATCAAATATTAAAGCACTATCAACATTTTTTCTCTCATATTCAATATCTGGTCTGTAGCTCTTGACTTTGACCAGTGTCTGTATTTGTCCTAAATACCACTGCATATCAGCTCACATTTCATAACATTTTCTTATTTTTGCTGTGTCATGCTCATGTGCTGAAGTGAGCTGAGTGATCACACACATTAAACAACATCCTTATTTAAAGGTACTGACAGAAGTCGACGCGACAGTAGGGTATGTGAGGACAAACTGAGGAACTAGAAACATTAACCTTATTTGAATATGGCCAGGTTCGGTAAATGTTTTGCAGACGTACAGTACTTTGTGATTTCTGTCTGATAAAAATTTGAATGCAGCTGTATACACTACAGCCGCAGTCTAAGCATTCTTTACACTGAGTGTGGTGGTAGATACTGTTAGCACCAAGTATAAATAACAACAAATGGCATCTTGTTTACACAAAGTGCACTTAGTGATAGTTGCTTAGCACACAAAGTGTAAACAGAATTAACATGCTATTTGTACTAAAGGTAAATCATCTGAGCAATGGTGGGCAGAGCTAGTGACATGGTTGACTAGTTGCATTCAGAGTAAGCAGACACTGCCTAAACATTATGGTGCAAATGACTTGCTGTTTTGATTGATTGATTACTGTTATTGTTATTTTGGAAAACTCATCTGAGAATAAGTGTGTGTTATAGCAGAAAATGAACTGAATTGTCACATTTCTTTTCACAATTCTTGCTTATTTTGACTATTGTTGAATATAGTGACTGCCTGATGCAGTTGTATAAAGAGATCTCATCTAGGGTGCAATGCAATGCATTGCAATAAAATAAAATAAAATAACAAATACTATATTAAATAATAATAATAATAATTATTATTATTATTATTATTGTAATAATAATTCCAGTAACAGAGCTTGAACTTTTACCCCACATACTTTGATAATTATACATTAAATGTGTGTGGTTACAGTAGGGGTTGGGGAAAAAAAATCGATCCATCGATGCATCGCGATTCTCTCTCCAACGATTCAGAATCGATTCTGAGCTTAGTTTTTATTCAGATGCGCGATGACGCAGAGTGTGCTTTAGAAACACAGTAAAAATGACAGTAAACATGAGAAAGAAAACGTTCAGGCAATCCAATACTGAAAGCACTCTTTGTTTATTGCTTGTAATTTGTTTTGTTGCTCCTCTTTATTATTTGCTACTTGCTTGTATGTTTTGAAGTTATATTAGTTTAAAATTCTTAACATACAATTGTTTTAATTCAATTTTTTCAATTTGTAATTATTTTAAAAAGTAGGCCTACTTATGATTACTTATGTAAGGATTTTAAGGTTTTTAAGTCTGTAAACTAATTAATTAATAATAAGAAAAAAGTAGATCAAGAATCAGAATCGGATCGGATCGTGAGGTGACTAAAGATTCCCACCCCTGTTACAGCAAAGACAAAATGGAACAAATAATTAACCCTCCCCTTCCCAGTAGAGACCCTATTTAGGGCTACCATGGGGGTTTATAAATGCTAGCTAAAGAAAAAAACAAGGTTGTGCTAACAAATTCATAGGGGCAGGAACTCCTGTTTTCTGATTAATGGCAGGGTCAGAGGCTGACAAGTGTTTTAATTTGATTCGACGGCCAGATAAAAAAACACTGCGCTGTTCGAGGGCCATTTATGGAGCCTGTGCAGCACACAGACTAAATTCCCTCTGATGGTTCCTGAGGGACCTGCTCACACTGCACCTCTCTCTCTCTCTCTCTCTCGTATGTCTGCTCTAATCCTCTTCATGCAAGCAAGTGGAGTGCAGGTTTACCCGCTTTACGTCAGTGGGCTGTAATAAAATATCCCTGCTGGTTATCTGATCAATGCTTGAAGAGAGATTTGACTCTGCCCGGGTTAATGGGCGCCATTTCACTTAAATACCAAATTATTGACCCGGGCTGAGACTAGGGAATACTGCAGCCCGGATCACATGACACAGCAATGAGAGGGGAATCATGGGAGGTCTGTCACTGTGAGAGGAGGATGTGTAAAGAGGCTCGGGTCACAAATGTGGGGTAGAGTAACACACAGGACTTCTGCCTATGATCCTGTCAATAGCACTAATGACAGTTCACGTCTGCCAGGAGCACTGAAGGAGAACCGATCCACGCTGATAGTGCTGCTTGTTTGCATGCACCGTCTACATTGTTTCTGATTGGCTAAAGTAATTATACTAATCAGGTTGCAGAATGCAAAATGCACGTTCCCCTTCTTGTGGGTCAGGTCTGAGTGCTCGGTCTAAACATCTGATTTGGATCTTCAAAGAGAGGCTTGTCTACTGCGCATCTGAATATAAACTGTAAAAAATTATTTTAATGGTAAAAGACTGTAAAAATCCAATGGTAAAAACCTGTTAATTGGTTAACAGTAAAGCCCAAAGTATACTTCGGCCGCCTGTGTTCCCTGACGGTCCACACTCTGTGTGTCTTTGCATGCAAAGGCTGATCCACGCTTTTCTTCTTCTATCCTTCTGAGCAAATGTCCTGTAAATGACACTCCTGAGTTCTGCCCTCTGACGTCTTATAGAGTAGCGTAGAAAGGCAGTTGTACTGTGTGTCAAACTCATCCATTTGCACATTAAGTATACTTTGAAAGCTGAACTTTAATTACTTTAATGAGCTCATTGTTTCTGCCTAAAATTAATATACGATGTTAGATAACTGCGGGATTTGTATAATCTTTGAACTGTACATTTTAGAGATGCACCTATTGCAATTTTCTTGGCCGATTCCAATTTCGGATTTATTTTTTTTGTTAGTGTGACCTGCCGATACCGATTTTTGCCAATTCCGATTTTCTTTCTAAGAACTATAATTTGACAGCATATACAAACAAAAATCTACTTTTCTTCAACGCGTTTCATTTTCAGAAAAAAACACAAGTAAAATGTCAGTGATAAAATAAGAACCAGCTTTAATTTCATTGACAAACAATAATTTTCGTCAACGACATATTTTCAAAGACGAAAACGAGACGATGACTAAATAAAAATGCGTTTTGAATGACTAAAACTATGACTAAAATGTACTCTAATTTTCTTCAACGAATAAAAACGAGATGAAAATGATAGAGAGGGACGATTTGGGAAGATGTCCAGTCAGGACTGCTGTCCTGTGTGGAAGATGCGCACAAGTGTAACGTGCTGATCTAACCGCAGGAAAAAGCAGCGCTGTTCCGCGCTCTAAAGGCTCGCGCAGCAGCACTTCAGACTGCTTCGCAATTAATGAATAGCGCACATTTATGCCAAGCGATTGCTTATAAGCTAACGTTGATGAATTATGACAATGTTTACTACACAATGTTTATATGGTAATATGTTTTAAATGGGTAAGAATTAGAGATGCACTGATTGCAATTTTCTTGGCCGATTCCGATTTCCGTTTTTTTTGTTTGTGTTATCTGCCGATACCGATTTTTGCCGATACCGATTTTCTTTCTAAGAACTAAAATTGACAACACATACAAACAAAAATCTACTTTTCTTCAATGCAAAGTTTTATTTTCATAAAAAAAACAAGTAAAAGTCAGTAATAAAATATAAACAGCTCAAATAAATGCAATAGTATAAAGAGAGCTATGAAAACTGGTTAACTGGGTTTCTATTCAGGTAAGAAATACTACAGAAATTAAAGTAATCAAATGTAAAATAACACATTCAGTGTTATTTTACATTGGTTACCTTAATTTCTGCAGTCTTTATTGTAAATATGAATACAGATCAATTCTTACCATTAAAGTTATAAAACGTATTCAATCAAGAGCAGAAAGTGATTTTCTTTGTCTTTTGATTAACATGATAGACAGCAGCAGGGATATTGGACTGCTGTCCCTTTAAGAGTTTATGAACGGTGTTCAACGGACCCACCCAATACTGTTACACACAACATGGGTTCACTTTCTTAGCTATTTAAGGATTCAAAACTGACTGTGTTTATCTAAATAGGTTTGCCAAGATTGCCTGTGCCACTGGTTTTGACATACTTCTGTATGTATTTGACAGTTTAAGCGCATTATGCCACTCATTTTGGTACTTGTGACTCTGTTTCACTTTTGTCTCTGTTTGAGACTCAGCGTGGTTTGTTCGCTTCACTTATATAGATCAGTGGTGCGCGCTTCTGGTGTGAGCGTGAAACCTGCGGGAATGACTCAAATTATGCGCAATACAAACACTATTTAACCGGAAGGAATGAGATGAGAGAAGGCTCTTTCACACTGGACGCGGTATGCGCTGCAAAACCCATTTATTTCAATGGCTTGCGCCGCGCGAGGACGATTTGTTGCTGCGTCGACCAAAGCGCACGCACACCTTGCGCGCACGCCGAGGTCAAAGTTCAAAATAGTTCAACTTTTGCCGCTGCGCTCTGTGACGACTACCCGCGCGACCAATAGCAACGGGGCATCCAAACAATCGGAAAGTAAAATGGATGAACAGCTATTTACTGTGTTGGATTTTCCAGAGCTATACAATACAAGTTTGCTCGTCGTATAGAGACATCAGGAGAAAAGCTGTGTCATGAAGACATGACAGACACAGTCAAGAGCTGCTCTCTCTCTTCAGGGCTAGTGCTATCGCTCGCTTCTTAGCACGGGACATATACTTTGCTGCTGACCGAAAGGTGGAACAACAATCAAATGACTAGACGTATAAAACTCCCGCTACAAGTTTGGAAAAATCCGCCTACTGTGCTCTGGCCAGCGTAGAGCAAATCGCTTTATATCTGAAGGGCTGCGCTGAACCCAGCGGCGAGTGCAGCGCATACCGCGTCCTGTGTGAAAGAGCCATGAGAGAGAGGAGGCGCCCGCGCGGGTGTGTTTCACTTCACCGTGACAGAGGAGAGCGAGAACCCGCAGCTGACGTTATTATTACCTGTGCCGGTGGTTACAAAACGGATCGGCTAAGAATAGGTAAGAAGTGAGACTGATCGGCCGATCGTGAGGGAAGTCGCCCGATTCCGATTCCTGGCCGATCGATCGGTGCATCTCTAGTAAGAATGCATATTTTATCTCCCTCATCTGAACTTAAATGAGCAGCCTGCTCCAGTGCAGACTGTAGACATTTCAGAATAAGAGTCACGGAGTATTTCGGGATGGTTTATAATTATTATTTTTTCCTGGTCATTATTGTTATTTTGTTTACACAATAAACTGTATTTTATTTAATTTCTATTTAATTCACAGTAAACCACTGTATCTTCTGTCACAGGAAGGAAAGACTAATAACATTAGTTGACACATTATTCAATATATTTTACAGGTATAATGGTTATTAAACCATAAAAAAATCTTCATTACTTGAAATGAACGTTAACTGAAATAAAATAAACATATAAAAAATGTAAACTTATTTTATTTCATCTAGTTTCCAAGCTTTAGCTTAACCTGATGTACAAAAAATATCTAAAACAGAAATAAAAACTTATAGACATTTAAAGCTAAAACTAAAAGACATAAAAATTACTAAAACTTTTAAGTAAAATTACAATGAAAGCAGAAAAACTAAAAATCTAATCTAATCAAAATGTTAAACAAAAACTATAATAGTACCTCAATGATAAGTGTGTCAGTCCCTGACAAGTACTGAATTGAGCTCTCTTTCGTGTTTTTTTGCATTTGAATGGTCAAAAACTGTCCGTTTTGGCCAGTAAAGTACAGTTGATTGTCTTAAGTGAACATAAACAGTTTAGAGAGTATATCAGATGTATATCAGTGTATTGGATCTGTGTATTGTTAGAGAAATGCTTAATGCATTACAATTGAACTAAATTAGATTTTAGTTGACAATCTACTGTAGATTTAGTAGACTAAAATCTTATGATATTTAGTCAACTAAAACTAAAACAATTTCCTATGACTAAAATATGACTAAAACTAAATGGAATTTTAGTCAAAAGACTATGACGAGATCTAAATCAAAATTTGCTGTCAAAATTAACACTGATAAGAACAAATAAACAAATTGCAAAAAAACAGCACAAATAAATGCAATAGAATAAAGAGTGCTTTGAAACTTCAGGTTAAAGGGTTAGTTCACCCAAAAATGAAAATTTTGTCATTGATTACTCACCCTCATGTCATTTCACACCCGTAAGACCTTCGTTCATCTTCGTAACACAAATTAAGATATTTTTGATGAAATCCGAGAGGTATCTGACTCGTCCATAGAGAGCAATTTAACTGACACTTTCAAGGTTCAGAAAGGTATTAAAGACATCGTTAAAACAGTCGACGTGACTGCTGTGGTTCAACCTTAATATTATGAAGCGACGAGAATACTTTTTGTGTGCAAAAACAAAACGAAAATAACAACTTTATTCAACAATCTCTTCTTTTCCCTGTCATTGTCCATACACAGGTGTGTTCCGAAGATGAACGAAGGTCTTACGGCTGTGGAACGACATGAGGGTGAGTAATTAATGACAGAATTTTCATTTTTGGATTAACTAACCCTTTAAGCAGGGTTTTGTTCTGGTAAGAAATACTACAGAAATTAAAGTAATCAAATGTGAAGTCTTCATTGTAAAAATTAAATACAGTTTAATGCGCAGTTATAAAACTTATTCAGTCAAGAGCAGAAAATTATTTTGTTCTTTGATTAACATGACAGACAGCAGCAGGACTATTACTTTGAGTTTGTGCACGGACCCAATATACTGTTACACAACATGCGTTCTCTTTCTCAACTATTCAACGTTCCAAAACTGACTGTGTTTAACTGAATACTCGCCAAGACGGGCATTTTGACATAATTTTGTAAGTATTTGACCATTTAAGTGCAGTGCTCATTTTGGTACTCGTGACTCACAAGCTGTTTGAGACTGAGAAGCAGTTGTGCGCTCCACTAATATAGATCCGTGGTGCGTAGGCTTTTGGTGGGAACGTGAAACCTGCGGGAATGGCTAAAATGATGCGCAATGCAGTGCTTGAAGTGGAAAAATAAAAGTGACCGTACTCCCGATGCTAGGTTCAAAACGCGTTCCTGAAGAAGGGAGGGCGCTGTGGGCTTCCGTATGTGCAACATGTCAGAAGTGCTGGTACGCAAGGAAAACTGGCGGTATGCTAAAGGTAAAAATATAGAAGTGCCGGGACTGTGTACTGGTGTGTATTGGTGTATCGGAGAGAAGAGGCTGACCGGCCGGTCACCGATCCGGGCCGATCATGCGGGATATCGTTCGATTCCGATCCCTGGCCTGTCAATCAGTTCATCTCTAGTACATTTATAAAAATATGGACATTTCTTGGACACAGTCACCTCTGATAACACATAAGCCTAAATTGTAACGTAGAAACCTGTTACCATTTTCTGTAAAGCTGATTTGAAATGGTATTGTGAAAAGCGGTATACAAATAAATGTGAATTGAACTGGAGTGGAAACATGGAAAATGAAGTATACCCGGGACATAAGTTCCATTACAGTGTATATTTTGTGTACTTTTACAGTAAAATACTGTTAAATTTACTTTGAAAATGTTAAAGGTGCCCTAGAATTTTTTTTTAAAAGATGTAATATAAGTCTAAGGTGTCCCCTGAATGTGTCTGTGAAGTTTCAGCTCAAAATACCCCATAGATTTTTTTAATTAATTTTTTTAACCACCTATTTTGGGGCATAATTAGAAATGAGCCGATTCAGGGTGTGTGGCCCTTTAAATCTCGTGCTCCACGCCCACGGAGCTCGCGCTTGCCTTAAACAACATAAAAAAAGTTCAAACCGCTAATATAACCCTCAAAATGGATCTTTACAAAGTGTTCGTCATACAGCATGTCTAATCGTGTAAGTACAGTGTTTATTTTGATGTTTACATTGATTCTGAATGAGTTTGTTGCTATGCTCCGTGGCTAAAGGCTAATGCTACACTGTTGGAGAGATTTATAAAGAATGAAGTTGTGTTTATGCATTATACAGACTGCAAGTGTTTAAAAATGAAAATGGCGACGGCTCTTGTCTCCGTGAATACAGTAAGAAACGATGGTAACTTTAACCACATTTAACAGTACATTAGCAACATGCTAACGAAACATTTAGAAAGACAATTTACAAATATCACTAAAAATATCATGTTATCATGAATCATGTCAGTTATTATTGCTCCATCTGCCATTTTTTGCTATTGTCCTTGCTTGCTTACCTAGTCTGTTGATTCAGCTGTGCACATCCAGACGTTCTGCCCTTGTCTAATGCCTTTCATAATGTTGGGAACATGGGCTGGCATATGCAAATATTGGGGGCGTACACCCCGACTGTTACGTAACAGTCGGTGTTATGTTGAGATTCGCCTGTTCTTCGGAGGTCTTTTAAACAAATGAGATTTATATAAGAAGGAGGAAACAATGGAGTTTGAGACTCACTGTATGTCTTTTCCATGTACTGAACTCTTGTTATTTAACTATGCCGAGGTAAATTAAATTTTTGAATCTAGGGCACCTTTAAAGAACACACTGAAGGCATTGTTGATTCAATACAGATCTTGTTAAAATTTCAATGTTGATTTAGTGTTTTTGCTAACCTTTCTCAACCATTTAGCATTAAACAATATCAAGGTTGTTTCAACATTGAAACAACAAATTACATTATTTCAACCACATTTCAATGTTGAAGGTCGGTCATGTGCTGGCTGGGATCATCTTACAATTTACAGTTAAAACTGGCATTCCCAGAATCTTCTTTGTGACACATCACATTTTATGGTTTTTCAGCTCAAACACAACTGCCATTTTTTATAGTAAATTTCGCATTGTTTTTTTGTTTTTTTTTTACGACGTATGGTGGTCATCAAATGGTCAGCATTGTAAATGTGGCAACGAATGGAGCCAAACGAGATGGCGCTGGTGACGGATAACAGATAGGCAAAGGAAACCTGCTTCTTGTGCTTCTCTGAAAATAGAAAGCGAACAGAAAGAGATATCAGGAATCAGTGCACTAGTTCAAGGACTTGCTTTCCTCACGTAAGCATTCTGCTGTAGCTCGAGCCCAGTGTCTCCTCGCAGCGCATTGATCCGCAGGCCTTTGTAATGGACTCAAGTAACAACTCTATTACAGCACACGAGCCGATTGCTGTGTGTGGCTACAAAATTAGCGGCAAAGGAGCCAGCTTGTCAATATTCATTCTGCAGGAGAGATTACTTGTTATAGGAGAACAAAGGTGTTCCCTGGACAACTGAAGTCCTCGCCTGGTACAGTTCAAGCCAGGTATCGATTCGGTTTCTATATTGTGTCAGAGCCTCAGAAACAGGCGTACACGACGCAACCGTCCAGGCTACGGTTTTAACACGAGGCTCGCTTTGTCCCCTCGCCACCGTTCGGTAACATACGGCAAATTAAATCAATGCGCTCCTGCGAGCAGATGGGTGTTTTAACAGTCAGTTAGCCTTTAGATAATTGAGGCGTCGACTCTGGAATCATAAAACGGATGACTTGTTTATACATTTTGCCGGAGTAGATCACGGAGGTTAAATAAATGAAATCCCATTTGTCAGCCGGTAATAAATGGCAGCGGTTCCCCCTCCCCACAAACAGTGATGTTTGGCCTAATAAATACGGAGGGGCCAATGGAGGCGCTCCTCTATTGATAGGGTAACAGCTTAATGAAACGCTCACTCCCTGCGCTTGTTTTCCCCTCTCCTCCTGCACCCGGTGATAAGTAGCAAAGCAACCAAGCCTGTAATTACAATCTTACAGAGAACCCGACCAATCTGTATATAAATCTCACCATCCAATTACAAGATGTAATAATTTTGCAGTCAAGCTGGTAATGAGGTCTAATACTCATGCATGTGATAATCCCCCCTGGATGCTGACTCTATCAGATGTTAGCTTTGTAATTATACTGGCAGAAAATCATTATTTCATGTTCAGCAGAAAAATGAGGTTGGTGGTGAAGTTAATTTTCTCCATGCTCCGTGAAGCATAGACAAAATTTTAATGATTTAATCATTATCCACGATGCTGTCTGCAATTGACCCGTGTTACTTGTGTGTGGCTACATTTGCACAGTTAAGAGTCCCTGATACATAGCGAGGCCTGCCAGGTAGCCTGTCGCGCCTTTTTTGTGTAATTGTGCCACAATAAAACTATTACCCTAATGGAAAGGAAATCTATATTGTAAAAGCCGTCGTCTCATTTAACAGCTACGTGGGGCATAAATCAAAATTTTAAATGCGCGCAGTTAACGCGCAGCATTATCGCAAATGTTCGGCTGGATTGTTGAGCTGTTTTTTTTTCTCTCTCTCTGATTGTTGACCTAAATGAGGCGGGGAAAAGGTCACTCGTGTTGGGAATGTTGAACAGATTTAAAGTCTGATGCGAACACGGGAAGTGTTTGACTGAAACTTTTAATCTCACTAACTGTTTACATTGAAAAATGTGTAAAGTTAAATGTATGGTAACACTTTATAATCAGTATACAATACGAGCTAATTAAATAATAATAATTGTGTTAATTACAGTGACAATGAATGTACTCTCTATTTGTACATTTATTACTGTACACTTATTATAAAGTGTTACCAGATGTATTTGTTTAGTGCTTTTCCCTATATTTACAGAAAATCATGATGTTCTTAATATATTAATGCCTTATAGTTGCATTTAGCAGATTAGAGCTGGGAGATTATATAGTTTTATAAATTTACCGACCATACAATCAATGAAGCAGAGATTATGCTATATCGCCCTAAACAAGTGTACTGTATGTATGGAGATGAAGTTGGACATACTTGTATATCTAACTTTATATAAGGAGATATAATATAGTTCACATATGTAATACGATAGCTGCAGCATCATAATGTCCCAATCATAATTCATCAATCAAAATACAGTATTGCTACAGTTATTTTTCTGATTTAGATTGACTGATAAATAAAATATTTTTTTGGGATAATAATACAGTACATAAGCAATATTTACTATGTGGTAATTTCCAAAGAAACTCTGCATTTTTAAGATTTTTATGGTAACACTTTAGTTTACTATTAACTAGTTTATTACTACGTTATTGGCTGTTTATTAGTACTTATAAAGCACATATTAATGCCTTATTCTGTATGACCAAATTCTACATCCCTTAATCTTACCTAATACCTAAACTTAACAACTACTTTACTAACTGTAAATAAGCAGTAGAGTTAATGCTTAGTTTATAGTAAGATTTGGACCTTAATCTAAAGTGTGACCATTTATGTACATCTAAAATCTTATTACATTATAGGCCTTAAATATTATGCTACAAACAAATTAATTGTCAGGACTTGAAAAGTTGTTGAAAATATATTTGGAAAATTGAATTAGAATAATGTAGTTACTGTAAATCCATTACACATGAGTGAACTGAGATCCACACCAGATTTATTTAACCACAGTTAGTTCTGACTGTACAGATAAAGCCAGACACTCATTCAAACCTGCAACACATACTGTAGGCGAACCAAAAGCTACTGTTAGTGTTCAGTATTGGCATTAGCACTAGTGTTATCGTCAGCTGAAGTAAAAGCTGCAATCTGCAGGTGATGTTATCTGCGCTCAGCTGGTCTGGGGTCAGTCCATGTGGAGCGTGAGATAGGCCTGTTAATGCAGGTGATTGATGGAGGCTGACCTGAGAGAGCAGGACATGGGGGATTAAGGACATGATTTGCGTCTTTTCTAAAATGTTAACTAATCAAGAGGCGAAGCAAGGCGCAGGCCATGGATGTTTAATGAATGAGTAAACAAACAAGGTGTTGCACAGGGTCACCCTAATAAATTGAGTGTTCGTTATTTATACACTGCAAGATTTGGAATTCAAGATTTCAAATGCATGTTTGTTCATAATATCGTAAGTATTCATGAAATTTTACACTTTTAAAAGATTTTAAGGTTGCCATTTCTCTAGACTCGTATCACCCCTTCAGTGTAAGTCTGTGGGATTTTTTATTTATTTTTAATCATCCAGCAGGTAAAAATTGTAAGTCTCGTCAAAACTAAAGTAACAACCTCTCCTCAACAATGTGCAAAATGTTTTTAGGGGTTCAAACACGTAGCGCTGAAACCCTATTGTAATTGTTAAAATTTCCAAGTATCAGCTTTCCCCCTTAAAAGTAATCGGGCAGACCAAACCGTAAGTCGTAGAGACTTGAAACTTTGAGGGCTGGTAGTACTCACACCGTCTACAACACCACCAAGACTCGCCCCGATCGGCCTGACGGTTGCTACAGCGGTCAAAAGTACGAAATGGCTCATAACTCCTGAAACATTAGCCGTAGGCTCAAGTGTCTTATGTCATTGGAATCCTTGGCTCAAGTCGGACAAGGTGCATCCCTCGGATTTGTTCGTCGTCCAGCAAAATTTTCGGGTATTTTTTGAAAAACCTACTTTTGCGATGTAGTCCTATGTTTTTGAACTGATCGGAACCAAGCCAGTGCAGCAAGATTCTCTGGAGTCTGATAGTCAATAATTATCAAAAAAAGTTCCTAGGGCCGCCAAAATGTTTAAAGTGGGTGGAGTCACTTTTACTAAAATGGATATTTTTACCAAGCTCAGCACACCTATGTAAGAGCTCATCCTGTGGTCACGTGAAAAAGGATGCGGCGACTGGCTATAACATGAAAGAAACATGAAAATTGCTTCTTCACTGTTCGGCCTGAAAATTGGTTTGCAGTGTCTTCGTCCGAGGTGCCGTGATTGTCTATGAGGACATTGACGTATCTCAAAAAATATGGCCGGCATTGGCCAATGAAATTTGAGCAGCTATCAGACAAGGTTAACGGAGGCCAATTGGGCTGAAACTCGCTGGGCCTGTTTGACTTGCGGCCCTAGAGGCCTGTGAGAATTTCGAAAGAAATAGGCTAGAAAAAGGTTTGTGTATCTCGTGATTTTTTTCACACATGCCTGTGACATTCATACCACATGGTAAAACTCCTCCATCTGAGCAACTTTGCCTCTAGGATCGCCTCTGTCCATCAAATCATTCATTTAATATGGGAGATTATTTCAAAAAACAACTTTGGCTAACTAGTCCTAGGTTTTTGGCTCAACCTCGATAACTGTTAAAAAGCTTTAAAAATCATATATTTCTTATGATGAATTGCCTGTATTGGCTGTAAATGGTATTTTCCTTCTATGATTTAAGTGGTTACATGCATGCTAAATAAAATGTAATTTTTGCGCAAGTGCTTAAAGGCCTTAAAGCGCTTGAACCCTGATAATTGCTGCTCGCAGCTATATTTTTATTGTATTTACAGACCCTGTGCTTTTCATCATAAACAATGTAAAGTATGCCTTATTTCACATTGTTGCTTTCTATTTACTAAGTCTTCCATTCAGTCTGAACAAGCTTAAATCACAATACCGATATGATTCCGATATGAGATACACTGATACACGATTCTATCTGCCGTCACCTATTACATAATTGATCTCGAATACCTTGAAGTGTATTATTTCCCAGCATCTCATAATGTGATAATGTAAGATCCGGTGTTGCATTATATTTGTAATCAGTTCCATCTGAGCTCAGGCAGAAAATCCGCGTTCGGGATCAGACCGTGCGTACAAAAGGCCTGTTTTAAATTCCTGAAAGTGTCAGTGGATGGCGAGCAGGGATGAGAGGCTGTTACTTTTGCTTTTTCCCATTAACTGTTATTTAAATGTTGTCAGTCAAACTGCCGCCTGCATCTGGCATCCATGCCATGTGAAATTTATTTATTGAGAGTTTTGGTCACACATGGAAAGTTAAGCAGATGGTGCACACACACGCACACACACGGGATGTGACAGGAGGATTTCCTCCCCTCCCCATCCCATTTTATGTATAATCTTTATGCCTGTCTGTTTCTGGACACGAATGGCGTTGTTTTGCCATTTTAAACCGATCTAATCAGTAGGGTGTTAAACAAGAGAGGATCTTTTATGCATTGGGTGTTAGGACAAGCAAATCACTGCTGTAGATCACCAGAATAAACAACTCGAGCTGATTCAATTACAATGGTCAGGCTGCCTTTATCTGCCTGTGACATCATTTCAATCAAAATGTAAAATAATCCAATAGCTGAGATAGGCTAGATCGGATACAGACTGCTGCTTTTAGTCATTTAATAAAAAAACGTGAAGGAATAAATAAATAAATAAATTCTAGACATTCTTCCCTCTGACAGCTGTGCGGAAGTTGCCCAAGCCAAACTCTATTACTCTGCATAATTGTATTCAAAAACAAGCGGCGCCGTGAGATTGTCTATTACTTTTCTTTATTTTTTTATGAGTCAGAGTTGTTACTGAAGACGCAGCCTAGCGATTGTTTCCTCATTTAATTAACAAACGCATATGATTTATCCCTTCGCTTTTGAGTTAGCGACAGCCATTACCAGTCGGTTCACATTTGCCAAAGGATTGAAATTTCTCCAAAGGCTGTAATAATCACAGGTTGCTGTAAATGTTCTAAATTATGGATCCTATTGAAATAGGATCCAGGCCGCTGCCCTTTTAGCCTGTTTAATTAACAAAGCAAAATCCACTTTAACAGAATACAGGAATATCCCCGGCCGAGAGGGGAGGGAGGTTTCTTTCACAGTAATACCGCAGGAAATTGAATGTATGGGAATGTACGACAATGTTAATAATTCGATGTGGCCTATCTACAACGGCGTAATCTAATAGAAAGCAATTAATTTAGGACACAGGCTGCTGCACTTTTTAGTCGTTTAATTAAAGCAGGTTTCGTATGGATGGAAATATAAAGGCTTACACCCTTTGTCACCCTTGAGACGCCGGTTTGGGCGGGTGCCGTGTAATGTATGTTTGCGGAGAGGGTTGTAAACCTCTGCGTTCGCTCCCCTCACTCACTTTCCTCCTCTGCAACCCGACGCTGAAGCTTGGTGCGTGACGTATTAAAGGATATGTTGCATTACAACTATCTGGGACTGTAATGAAATCCAGTTGTAACTTATTCTGTGTTTAGAGTACTAACACCCAGCCCAGTCTGAAGAGCCTCTTCTCTCTCAAACCCAAACAGATTATATACTGAGAGGATCCAGCAGAGTCTTAAATCCCTGTAGGAAAAAGTTGTACAAATGCTGCGGGGTAGTGTTAAAAACCCAAACCCAAAGGACAATCCATTTTGTATATATGTTTTATTTTTCCCCGTTTATCAACGATGGTGCTTCGAAAAAAAAAAGATTTTTTTTTTTTAAGTTTGGGGTCGGTAAGATTTTTTATGTTTTTGAAAGAAGTCTCGGTTACACTTCATTTGGTAACACTTTATTTTACACTGTCATTGTTACACGTTACATCATGTAGTTACTGAAGTAATAACTATAAATTTTGCATAATTACATGCAATTAACCCTAAACCAAACCCTCATCCTAACCCTAACCCTAACCCTATAGTAAGTACATGTAGTTAATTATTACTCAGTACTTAAATGTATAATTTCACTGTAACACAGACACCTTAAAATAAAGTGTAACCCTTTATTTTAAGGTGATTTAGTTACATTGTACTTACTCCAGTAAGTACTGAGTAATATTAATGAAGTACTTACTTACAGTTACAGTTAGGGTTAGGGTTTGTTTTAGGGTTAATTACTTGTAATTATGCATAAATTACTGTTATTACTATAGTAAGTACATGAAGTAATGCGTAACTACGTCACCTTAAAATAAAGTGGTACCGAAGTCTCTTGCACACTAAGGCTGTATCAAAAATACAGTAAAAATAGGAATATTCTGAAACATCATTACAATTTTAAATAACAGTTTTCAGAAACTATTCAGTATAGGGAAAACATATTCAATATTACCTACAACTTTTGCCTCAATTAACTCCTAATTAACTGCTCATTAATAGTTAGTACGGTAGTTTTTGTAGCGTTTAAATTTAGGTATTGGGTAGGATTAAGGGATGTAGAATATGGTCATGCAGAATAAGACATTAATATGTGCTTTATAAGTACTAATAAACAACCAATATACTAGTAATATGCATGCTAATAAGCAACTAGTTAAAAGTGAGAATTGAACCCTAAAATAAAATTTTACCCAGTATAAAATGTTACCCAAAGCTGAATTTTCAGCATCATTACTCCAGTCTTCAGTGTCACATGATCCTTTGGAAATCATTCTGATATGCTGATTTGCTGCTTAAGAAACATTTCTTATTATTATGAATGTTAAAAACCGTTATGCTGCTTCATATTTTTATGGAAATTGTGATACATTTTTCAGGATTATTTGATGAATAAAGTTCAAAAGAACAGCATTTATTTAAAAAAGATTTTTGTTGTAACATTATAAATGTGCTACTATCACTTTTGAAAAAGTTTCTTTGATTCTTTTCTCTCTAAATTGTGAAATGTATCTTTGTTTTGCCCATTAATGAGTGGGTAACCCAGATTATGATGTTTTGCCAGTTGTTTCAATAACTACATTTAGGATGCTGACCATGAAGGGCAACATTTTTGAATATATAAAAGATCAGAATAAAGATCCATTTCTGCTTGACATCAGACTTTAGTCCATTTGATTGGTGTGAAAGCAGTTTTCACCTGAGCAAACCACACCTGATTGAGTCAGCTTGAAAAAGAGATGTTGTACTTTCCACATTATGATAGCATTCAGTTCCAACTTGCATGATTCCACCACACTGTTCAGTGCAAACTCCGCCCCGCAGCCGATTCTAAAGATTTCATTGGTCATGCCAATCATAGTGCTGATTGCCTACACAATGCTGCAACAAATACTAAACCCTAACCCTACTCAATGAAATTAGCTGCAGTTCAGGATATGTGGTAAACTGGTTTGGTGAAAAACAAATCCCCTGGTGGGATACGGGTAAGGCTAGGGACAGGTTTGGTTGTATGGGTAGGTTTAAGGGTGGGTTAAGGTGTAAGGGAAGGCTCAATGGTGTAATTAGATGCAGGTACTTTTTTAAAACATAAGTACAATATAAAACACATTTGTAAACAATAAGTGCATTGTATCAAATGTTTAATTTAAATGTTATTACATACACTGTAAAAATTAATTGTTGGTTAAACTTAAAAAAGTCAGTTATCTGGTTGCCTTAATATTTTGAGTTAATTGAAATTAAAAATTATTCAAAAAAAAGTTAATACAATGAAGACGATTGTTTTAATCAACAGAAACTCAAAATATTACGCTATCTAAACCACATTAATTATTGAAGTTTGGACAAAAGAAAAAATGTTCATGAAATTATGAAAATATCTTTTACAGTAGTGTTTTACTTAATATAAAAAGGAACCACTTCTATCACATTTGATGGAGCTCTGTGTGTAGCTGTCATGACATTTATTGGATTCATCCAAAATCATAGAGCTTGATGATGACCATGATAAGAATTTGAGATATCCGAAGCATGAGAGATCAGCGATAATGGTGCCAACGTGTCCATCTCATGACGGATAAATGTATTATTATCAATATAGCCATGTTAGCACTGGTAAATCCTGTAGCCATCTACTTTTTGTCATGTTTTTTTTTTTTTCATTAAATGCATCAGTGACCACTTCACATAGCATTATGAGATAATAACATGCATAATTCTTTTGCATTAATATGACGGAAAGTAGTTTTACCTTCCTCCAGAACAGTAAAGGTTACTCTTGTAAGGTGAGCAGAGGAGGGAGTGACTTTTCTCCTTCTAAACAAGCCTTTTATAATTCATCAGAAGCGTTGACAGATGAGTTCTGCTGAAGAATATTAGAAAATGTCTCAAATCTCATATATATGCTAATAGTATGCTGAGACCGGTTGGAAGTGAGGTGGACTTTTTAATCTGCCCTGACCAGTGAGGAAAGTGGAGGAGACAAGTCATTGCACTCAACAATTTATGATCAAACAAGC
>RJVU01055202.1:2488299-2498631 GCA_003731715.1 Anabarilius grahami
GCTCTTGTGTAATAACAAATAACAACAGTTCCCGCTTCGCTCGTCGGCGGAGGCGTTGAATTAGTTTTCCCCTGCCTTTTATTTATTCTCACATATATGTATTATTCTTTACATGTATTGCATTTTGTGTTCGACATAACTGCACAGTCAGTTTAAAAGAGTGTTCTGTGCTAATGATTTTTTTCTGTCTCGCATAAATGTATGAGTGTTTACATTGAATGTCTCCATAACACTTAATGCATTAATAAGAGCTATGGAAGCACTTGTATGTTTGAGTAAATGCATGTTACTATAAGTCTTTACTGTGAGTTTGTGCGAGGTCCAGTGTAGATTGTTCTGTGTCGTATTGTGATTACAATCTCATGCTTCTTAGATGTTTCTCCTGAAAAAAGACCCCAGAAATCTCTCATGTTTCTCCTCCTAGAGGTTCAAAAGAAGTCTCTACACTGTATCAACCTGTGCTCATATAACCGTGACAAGCCTACATTTGAGCAATAAAAACTGTCAAGCAAAAGCACTGATCAGTAGCTGTTTCCAAACTTTTGGGAGATTTTCTAAATAACGATAAAAAACTATTGCGAAATGGCGTTTCCATTAAACGATGTTATGTGACTAAAATGTCTTTTTTTTTCCTTTCACGATAAGTCATTCCAAAAATCATGGCAACGGATATCACAGCCACTGCACTAGCCATTATTTTTCATCAAAGGAGATGTAGGCATGTTATCCAAGCATTTATGGCAAGGAATTCTGGGTATTTCTCCCTCCTATCTGCTTCGAGGTCTTGATCAATTCAAATTGTGGCATTTCTTTGTTGTTTAGAATCCAGTAGTCCCGTAATACTTTTGTCTTTTATGAGTTTAATGAAGAACTCTCATCTTCTGACCAAATATACCATGCCCTCTTTAAAGAATGATTGACTTTTACATGCGGCAGGTAACCTGTAAATGCGGAAAAATGCGCAGTTTTGCGAAATATTCTTTTTTTCGAATTGCCTGAAAAACCACCTTGTTCGAGCGTTAAAACTTTTTTGCGATATATGGGAGTTTTTGCGAAATTGATGTTTCCGTTAGGTGTACTTTCAATTCGCAATTTCAGTTTGCACAATTTAAAGGGAAATGGAAACGCGGCTAGTGATCTTCTGATTAGTGCTGCACGATTTATGGCAAAACAATTTTTCCAAAAAGATTTATTTTCCCTTGAAATTGTAATTGCGATTGTTAATTACAATTATCACAATTTACGTTGAATGATGTTTTAAACAGCTTTATACCATTGTTTGAAGTAACTGCATACCATATATATATATATATATATTAAAAAAACACAAGCTAAAAACAAATTTTTAGGGCCCGAGCACCGATGGTGTGAGGACCCTATTGTAATTGCTCAGTCAATTATTCTTCTCCTAAATGAATCACATTTTTTATGGCCTAAACATGCTAGAAAACTCATGAAACTTTGCACATGTGTCAGAAGTGGTGAAAATCTATGTCTGATATGGGTTTCTGAGTTAGGTGTGGCAAAATGGCTTGATAACACCACCTACAAAATTTCAATTAAGCGCCTTTCGCGCTACTTTTCATGTACAGGTATGAAATTTGGTAGACACATGTAACAGCCCAATACCTACAAAAAAGTCCACGGGTGCAAAATCTGTAAAACTAACAGGAAGTGAGATATTTTGAATTTTCTCTCTAAATTTTTTGCAGTTTTTCCCATTTCCACACATTGTACTTTAACGAACTCCTCCTAGAGCTTTAATCAGATCAGCGTTGTATTTGGTCAGTCTAATCTAAAGGCCTTTGTGACATTAAATTGCAAAGTTTAGAGTTTTCGGTGGAGGGCGTGTCCGTGGCGGCCTGATAAAGTTCAGTGTTTCGCAATGAAACAGGAAGTTGTTGTAACTCGGGCATACAATGTCCGATCTGCCCCAAACTTCACATATTTTATTAGAGTCCTGGCCTGAAGACATCTACATGGCAATATTCAGTTACAGTCATAGCGCCACATGTGGGCAACAGGAAATGACATGTTTTACACTGTGATTAACTCCTCGTAGAGATTTAACCAGAACAGCATCATATTTGGTCAGTCTAATCTTAAGACCTTAGCAATGTTAACTTGCGAAGATCTTATATTTTCTTTGAAGGGCGTGTCCGTGGCAGCCTGACAAAATTTGATGTTTCGCCATTAAAGAGGAAGCTGTTGTAAGTCAGGCACACAGTGGACATGTTTGATAAGAGTCCTGGCCTGAAGACATGTATATGCCAATATTCAGGAAATGGCAATGCTTTGCACTGTAATTCACTCCCTGAAACACATTTAAATATGCCATGAAGTACCAAACATGCTAGAAACACGTTAAATCATGCAACACTTGGCTAAGTATTACTAATGTTTGCGATTAATGCCACGAAACAGGAAGTTGTTGTATGCAATGTCCGATCTGCTCCAAACGTCACGTTTGATAATAGTCCTGCCCTGAAGACATCTATATGGCAATATTTAGTTATAGTCAAAGTGCCACCTGCTGGCAGCAGGAACTGTGGTGCATCAAAATGACTTTGCCATATTTCTCCTCTATTTATCCGCTTAAATGAATATCGCCCACTGTTCAGTTTTCCTAAGGCCACCGGGTGGCGGTGAGCCCGAGTGCGAGGGCCCTTTCATCTCTGCTTGCAGCATTAATTTTTATTAGTTTTTCTATAGCATTAAGCCTCAGATGTCAGCTGTACATTGGTTTGGTTTGGTTTCTTCTTAAAATAAAAAAAAATAAAAAAATAAACATATGGGCCATTTTCCTGGTTGCATTTGCACTGCCAGTAGGAACTCTGAAGTGACGTAAACTGCACTTCTTGTTCTTTTATTTTGACAGTGCTCGCGTTCTCCTTCATTAGTTTACGATCTGTTTAACAGTCCTGTCTAATACATTATTAGATAGAGCTGTTATACAAAGAAAGTAGACAATATATGGGAAAAGTACTAGCTTTTGCTGTGTGGTTGATGTCCAATGTCACTAGCTGAGCAGAAATACATAATCATGTTTCGCTTGGTCCGCTCAAAGTAGCGCTGGATTTTCTCTTTTCCGTAAGGTTGAGAGGTCCATCTATCACTGTTTTCCATGTTTGTAGAGTTAAATATATAGACCAATTTTGTGTTTGCAAACAGCGATGATGTTTTTTGTGGGTAGAGCCTACCTGGTGGCAGAAAATTAGTTCTGCTGTAGCAGATGGAAGCCACAAAATAAAAGAATAAAAAAGTTAATTTCGAGTTTATATCTCACAATTCTGACTTTTTTCTCACAAATCCAAGTTTATATCTCACATTTCTTAGAAGGGAAAACAGATTATACTCGTTATTCTATCTTTTTTCCTCAGAATTGCAAGTTTATATCCCGCAATTCTGACTTTTTTCCCTTCAGAATTGTGATATAAACTCAATTATAAAGTCCGAACTGGGAAAAAAGTCAGAATTGTGAAATAAAAATGTTATAGGCTATATTTAAAAGTTATCTATGTAAAATGTTATTGGTTTAAATATTATTTCATGCTGTAACTGCTATGTATGTATGTCCCCTATGAACTGCATATGTGAATATTATGTACACTTACTGTTTACATCAAATTCTTGCTTTAATAGTAGATTAATCATCGCAGGTTTTATCAGGTTGTGGTCTGTGACTTGCTACATAAGTGTCTCCGTTTAACTTCAAAGAGCGTCTTCAATGACGGCATTCTATAAAAATGAAGACTATGTATTCTGCATTCCGATTCTGACATCCAAAGCCACAACAAAACATTTTTTTCTTATTCTGTGGATTGTGCACATTTTCCTCCACTTGTTACCGCTATTTTTCTGCCACCACTATGTGCGTGCAAGTGACGTAACTGTGATCTCTGCTCCAAATTGGTCTATAGGCTGTGTACACAGCTTTTTAAAAATGGCCGGTGTTGGTGTTTTGCGTACGTTCAACCAATCAGCGTACTAGGGGTGGAACGATTCAGATTACTCAAGGTTGGGTTTTTATCATGGTTTTAGGGTCACGGTTTCGGTACAGTACGGTATGTGCTATGTTCAGTAAAACATATGTGCTGTTTTCTCTTTCACGTCTTATGGATGAATGTTTAAATTGGCAAGGTTTAAATGAGTTTAGTTTAAACACAGATGGCAACGTGAGATGTTCAGGTCTCACCTGCGCTTGCGCGCTATCAACACCCGGCTCGGGTGATGACGGCGTAAATGACTGGTCATAGAGCATTCGCACGTCATTGAACATTTGTTTACAAAGAGTGACTGTTTTTCTTATGATCATTGCTGTTGAAACGTATTGGGAAACCAGAATGTGTATCCATCGACTGAAACATACATTAGCCATCTGTTTTACATGTTGTTGTTTTCAACAAACCATATTATAGATGCGTTGTCAGATTTGGGATGAACCGCAGTGCAAACGCATGCCGAACCGTGGGTGGAGAACCGAACGGTTCGATATTTTTATTTTTTTTTACCAAGAACCGTTCCACCCCTACAGCGTACACTTATGTAACTTGTAGTTCCTTTTGTGCTGGGTTAAGCCCAAAGTCCGGATGTTAAGCACCGTCTGCATGATGTAATTTTTGAGCAATATTAGAGACCGTGTGGGCGGTCCACATACAACAACGCATGTGCGAGTGACTTGAGCGATTAAAAACTAAATCTAATCATCTTTCCGCGCTCATGGTCAAAGGAGTATACTTCAAAAGGCTTGCACGCTCAACTGTGTGTGAGACGGAGCGGAATGCGGAAACCGAAATATACCCGGGCCTTTAGACCTTTTACACTCTGAAGTATTCGTGATTCGCATCTCACAACATAACATGCTCTAAACACACCTCTTAAGCACGCAGTGTAGTGTAAGTGGATATATTTTGGAACGATTAGGAAGTCATGGCATCCGTAATCATAATCGCGATTAGAAATTCAATTAATTGTGCAGCCCTACTTCTGATGTAGGTCTGCTGTAATGGTGCATTGGGTTCCTTTAGCTCAGGACCAGCACTGCCATGTCACAGCTTTACGGCAAAACTCCTTTACATTTCAAGGAAACAATAAACAAGTCTCTCCAAGTGAATGAGCCTGAAATCTTTTATGCGAGAAATGCACCCTACACTCCGTTCTAAAAAACCTGAGCATATTTATGCAAAACAGTACACTAAAAATGATACCATAATCAGTCAGTGGAGGCGATTCCCTGCTCTATTGGAGCTTGTGATGAAGTATTAATGGTTGGTAGCTGGTGCTTTATTTCTAGTAAATTACATGTGTCAAAGATAAAGGCTTTGTTTAGACTGTCGGGTCGGTCTGGGAAAATAAGGGCGTTCACGGAGGGCTCAGTTCAGTGCATGTGAAGAAAAGTTTGGAGAAGAAGAAAGTGGCGTCTTTTTCTGATAGTCTGTCTACCACAGGCCAAACGCTGCCAGGAGTCTTCTTAACGCTTATGCTGATCATAAACATCTGGTTTAAGCTTCATTTTGACTTTCATAAACCTGTTAAGGCATAGCCAACTATTTGATAAACACCTTCTTATTGCTTTTATTCCATTTGGAGGATCGCGTTTACTGCAGTTTCTTTTTCCTAAGGTTTTATTTTTTGGGAGGGACTGGAGATGAAGGAGGCATTTTGTGTCACGATATGAAATCTGGTGAGCTTTTGTGTCGATGAAGTGAGGTTATTTTTGTATAAACCCCTGACTGCTTACTAGAGCTGGAGCGATCTCATGACCTGGTACTTCTGTGAGGATTAATAGAGTAGCAATAAAATTAGTGTGGACATTTCAAGCTTTTCTCAATTCTATCAAATTCCTACACCTGTTCCCTTTCAGGACGGCATTAGCGTCTTATCCTTTTGTTCGACGAAAAAGCAGACTTGGTGATTTAGCGGACTGTTATTTGATTACTGCACACTTCCCGCTGAGGTAACACTCCACGTCCTCTCCGCAACTCTGTCTGTTAACGGATCCGCTGACGGACAATTATAACACATCATTACATTTTTTTTTTTTAAACCACAATTGAGCTAGCCTCCAGAAATGATTCTCTGGTGAAAGGTGCGAGTAATGGAAAGTGTCTCCACTGCTTAAGTTGAGCAGCCGTCTCCTGTGTCACACTGGTCAATTAGCTGTCTTCAGGAGAAAGCTGATGGCTACTTCCATATTAAACATGTTAATGTGTATCATGGCATCACAGACTTTATCAGGCGGTTGGAAATTAAAAAGAGAGTCTAACACATGTCAAATTCAGTGTTCATTTATTTAAAATTGCATTGAACGTGCTCCATCAGGATTCTTACTTAGAGGGCGGTTTTGACATGATGTTTTTTTGTTTATTTTAATATTTTGAAATACTTCTGAAAATTCAGTAGGTTAGGATTGGTAAGATTGTTTAATGTTTTTGAAAGAAGCCTCTTTTGCTCACCAAGGATGCATTTATTTGATCAAAAATACTGTAAAAACAGCAATATTGTGAAATATAGTAGAACTTAAAATTTTGTGACAAGTGGCAAGTGCCGTGGATGCGGAGCAAGGCCAGTGTGGTGCACAGGTGTCTCTCACTAACAATCAAATCTCTGGCATCCCTTCACTCCCACAGTTCTCAGCCTCGCCCCACTCATCATAATGTTAATTACAAACAGTTTATTTACATAAACATCACATTCAGAGCTTGGTTAAATGTTCGATAGCAAATAACACATGCTATTATAACTATCAAAGAGACTGTCATTATATACCTGCATGAATATAATCAAACAACATACAGCATATATGGTCTTAAAAGTTTTGCAGCCCATCCTGAACCTCTACTCTTCACCTCAGTGGTAACCCTACAAAACTAACAGAACCCAACACACCCAATGTAATCCCAACATATCACAACATTAAACATTAACTTATGTCTCCCTATTTTAATCTTGTGCAAAAACACACAAAATAACACAATCTCAACATTTATTTTACTTATACAGTCTGATGCAAAGCAAGCTGGGTATTAGAAATCTGCTGCAACCCAATCATATTAAGTTCAGCTTACTGCTAATATAAAATTTTGAGTTCATGCAACTTTTTTTCCTATTAAGTACAATGAACTTTATTATTATTTGGGTGAAACAAACTCATTTAATTTAATTAATTTCACTGTTTGCTGTTAGTGTTAAATATGTTTTCTATGTGAATATATAGAAAAATATAATTTCATTTATTCCTGTGATGCAAAGATGAATTTTCAGAATCATTACTCCAGTCTTCTGATTTGCTGCTCAAGAAACATTTATTATTATCAATGTTGAAAACAGCTGCACTGCTTCATTTTATTATTATTTTAAATTTTTTAAGAATAGAAAGTTTAAAAGGACAGCATTTATTTAAAATAGAAAGTGTATTTACTGTCACTTTTCATAAATTTAATGTGTCCTTGTTGAATACAAAATGTTACCTTCTTTAAAATAAAATAATAATAATAATAAAAAATTACTAACCCCATACTTTTGAACAATGTGTGTATTTTACATAAAATAAAAAGTTTCTTAATTTTGTCTGGACCCCACTGATCCTGGTGGATTGTCAAAGCATTCAGCTTCTCATTTCACACCAATATGTGACATGTTTGACTGAATATTTCTATTTTCAAAATGTTTAAACTGTTATTTTATTGGGTTTAAAGGGATAGTTTACCCCAAAAGTGATCATTCTGTCATCATTTTCTCACCCTCAAATCATTCTAAATCTGTATGACTTTTTTTCTTATGAAAACAAAAGATTTTGACCAATGTTGGTAATAAAATAAAGCAAAAAACAAACCAAACAGCATTCTCAAAATATCTTATTTTATATACCAAAAGAAAGTCATACAGGTTTGGACATGAGGGTGAGTAAATGAAGTTTCATTTTTGGGTAAACTATCCCTTTAAGATTATTGTTCCTTTGATTACATTAGCAGCAAAATTGGGAAGACTTCAGCACCGATGAATCATTTATTTAGAAGTTTTGTAGGGTCAATTTTTATTTCATGATGTCCTCTAATGAAATCACAATTCTATCAGCTGGACCAAAAAATATTGATTATTTATTCCACATTTCTGTCCAATTAGTTGGTCTCTAAAATGAGTAAAGCAATTGTAAATCATGTTGATGACTGAGATGTAAACTAGCTAATGATAATTTGATATGATATAGATCATCCCCTACTCACTTTTCACAGTGTCTTTAAAGTCACTTTCTCTCCTGACATTCAGCGAGGGGCGTCTAGAAGCTCTGCCTCAGCCCCATCTTTAAGACATTTGTCTAGGTTTTGTCACGAATCATTTGTGCCGTGTCCCTCGGCGGCTCTGAAGGAGCGTTGCGAGGTTAAGGGACCATAGTGGATGTGGTCAGGGAATTAGACAGGGCCTCTCTCAATCTTCTGTCCTCCTTTGACCATCTCTATCTCTCTCCATCTCTTTCTCCATACCTTGTTCAGCGTTCAGTCATTGCCGCTGTCTGCTCCATTATGCGGGAGAGTGAGAATGATGATGAATGGGCCGGCCGGAGGAGGGAGGACAGATCGGCTCTGAGGGTTGGGAATTGGTTAAGTACTTCTGCAGCGCTGTGACCTCATAATCGCTCGTAGCCTCTTGGCCGGCTTGATTTATAAACTGGGTGGTGATTAATGCTTTTTTAAGTGGCTGAGGCACGGCTGGGATGCCCGGACCGAATCGTTCAAACATCAGAGCTTCATGTCACGCCACCATGCTGCGAACAATAGCGTCCGGCCTTTAGGTAGTTGTGGCTCTGTTTCTATAGCTCCAGCCAATCGCATTCACCCAGACTATAAATCTCTGACATCCGTCTTGCCAGTATGTAAGCTGTTTTTTTTAGAGACGTCAGGGTGCTTGTTGAGGGGCGGGCGCTCCAGGTTTAGTCATGTGTTGGAGGGATAGGTGCGTGACCCAGAATGATTCGGACATCAGCGCTGACTCGCTCTTATTACACCTCATAATCAAACACACATTCTGTCTGCTCTAATTCAAATGCACATCACACTAATTTATGCCTGGATTAAATCATAAGAGCATTTAAAATTAAAAAAGGATATAACAATAATAATTTATGCAGTTTGCATATCTAAAAAAAAAATGTATATGAATGGATTAAATATTAAGCGTAATTATTAGTGCTGTCAAATGATTAATTGCGATTAATTGCATCCAAAATTTTGTTTACATAATATATGTGTGTGTACTGTGTATATTTATTATGTATATATAAATACACACATACACATGTATATATTTAAGAAATATTTTCATGTAGATGTTTATATTTATATATAATGTATGTATATATATATATATATATATACACACATATATATATTTGTCAAATATATACATGCATGTCTGTGTATTTATTTATACAGCATAAATATACACAGTACACACACACATATATTATGTAAACACAAACTTTTATTTTGGATGCGTTTAATCACGATTAATCGTTTGACAGCGCTAGTAATTATTTCAAACAAAAAGAAAGAATAATGTTGTTATTATTATTATATGACACCTAAATAAATATACCGATTGAACTAACTCATTACTGAATAATTAATTACTGTACTTTTATAAATTTTTCCTTGAAAAAGTTAAGTAAGGGATTACTCTTAATTTTTCTGTAATTTAATTACAGTTACTTCTGATGTAATTAAATATTGTATAGACTATACACCAATTCTATATAATACAATATTATTAAAATGTAATGTCTAATGTTAAAATGTATGTTTTTAATGTAAACTTATGCAATTTTATTTTATTTATTTGAAAGAATTAAAAGAGCAGCTTCATGTCTGTCCTTCTACTGTTCAACTTGTTGAGGTTGATATGGGATTTAGAAAGTAATTTGTAATAAGTAATGCAGTATTCTTTTAGACCGTAATTAGTGCAGTAATGTAATTACATTGTTGAAGATGTAATTAGTACCTAGTAATTAATTACTTTTTTAGAGTAACTTACCCAACACTGATTATTATACATAGATATAATACTGAAGTGTGCTATATGTAGTTTTTTTTTAGTATAGGTGAAAGTATAGTAAGCCTTTCAAGAATCTTGCGGCAAAAAGAAAAAAATAATCCACGAAGACCATTTCAGAATCAATTTTTTTTGCAGTGTAATAATATTGTCCGTTCACTATTTTGATGAAGAACATTTATTTATTATATATAATAAATATATATTTACATAGAGTTAAACTAAAAATTATTCAGACATTTTTGATATTTTTGATATTTTTGATATATATATATATATATATAT
>RJVU01055202.1:2498697-2510204 GCA_003731715.1 Anabarilius grahami
TCATTTAACCAAAAATTTTTGTTTTTATATTATGTTTTGCTTAAGTGTTATCTGACATAAATAAGATTAATATTTTCTGACACAGTTTAACTCTTATTAGATCTTGTCATATTGTATTACCATTTTTTAAACTATAGTGTATAAACTGTAATAATGAATGAAATGTTCAAGGTGTCTGAATAAATTTTGTTTTGACTGTGTATATATATATATATATATATTACACACACACACACACACAAAGAGATTCTGATGACAATAGTCTTAATATAGGCTTCGTTTTCCAGCAAAAATATAATTAATTTTTTTGATTTTGGATTGAACTGTGACCTGGACATGTTTTCATGTGGTTCACCTGATATCCGGGAGTGAGCAACTGGCATTTAAAGTTTGTTCGACACCGGCTTAACTTTCTTGTTTTCTTCGTTCAGGGCCGAGATTGACAACTCACTTTAGACTTTCGCAGCGAGTGCAGTTTGTGAGGAAATTTGTTTGGACTCGTCTCTCCTGCGGGCATCTTTCTCTCTCTCTCGGCGTGGGAGGCAGCGTGCTGTTCTGCCCGCTACACTGGAAATGGCAGTGTCAATTAAATATCACTTTCAATTTCCCTGTTTTATGATCCCTCCACTACTAAGCACCAATAATCCCGGCCCTCCTACCTTGTCATGAAGATGATTGATTACACTTGTCTCTCCCTATATAGAGACATTTACATGAAAATAAGGCAGGCTTTTGTTTGCATGGAACCGAATCAGAGGAAGCAATTGAAAATTTGATATTCATGTGCGGAGCTGAGGTGATAATAACCTGGGTGTTGGGAATCAGACACATTTGGCTGGATTTGTGTGGAGAGACACTGTAGGGACTTGTGTAGATTTTATTAAGCGAGTAAAATGATTTTCTCCCGTCGTGACAGAAAGCACACGTCGTCTGAGCTAACATAATAATCTCTCGCTTTCCGTGTCTCACGGCGAATTTTTTCCTTTTGCAATCTACGTGTTTTGGATTAAATGAAAGAGTACTCATGCCTAACAAAGCTTTGCTGATGGTCCTATATGATTCAGATATGATTATGTAATCAAATCCTGATCAAATCTGTCAATGTTGCAGTGATGAAACTGTAAGCACGAAACTGTAAGTGCCTCGGAGAAAACGACGCCGTTCGTTTTAGTTTGTCTTATTGAAATGATGACTGAAAACTAATATCGGAGAGACTGTCATCAATCATATGGTTTAAAATGACATTTCCCATTCCTGTTTTCTAAGGCCTCGCTCAAATTAGGCAGGCGTGACGTCGATGTCGGCCCGTAGGTTAACGGGTGAACTTTGGAGGGCAGAAGCTGCTGGAACAGGTGCTCTGTAATCGAGGGATCAACCGGCTGGTGTGGTTCCCAGACGTGCCTGGAGGGTGAGGGGAGCCGGGGCCCGTGGAGCCCTGCTGTTCAAACAATGCTCAACCGCTCAATCGTCAAGTGTTCGGTTCCACATAGTCCTACACATAAGCACACATGGCTGCCATGATGTTTGCCTTGGGTCTGATCATAGTACATTAAAGGGTTAGTTCACCCAAAAATACAATTTCTGTCATTGTTTACTCACACTTATGTCGTTCCACACCTGTAAGACCTTCATTCATCTTAGGAACACAAATTACGATATTTTTGTTGAAATCCAAGTGTATCTGATCCACACATAGGCAGCAACGTCATTGCACCTTTTGACGTCCAGAAAGGTAGTTAAAAAACTTGGTTAAAATAGTCCACGTGACTACATTGGTTCAACCTTAATGTTATGAAGCGACAAGAATACATTTTGTGCGCAAAAACAAAACAAAAATAACTTTATTCAACAATTTGAACCATTGTCATATGTAGAGAACTCAGTGCAGGCTTCCTTGTTAACGTCTGAATGCCGGCTCATTATTGGCCGGATCTTGTGTCAGCATCACACGCATGCGTCGTACTGCTCACGTGTTCAGCTTCGGCCAATATTGAGTTGGCATTCGGACGTAAACAAGAAGCCGCCCTGAGTTCACTACGTATGACAACTGTTCAAATTGTTGAATAAAGTCATTATTTTTGTTTTGTTTTTGTGCACAAAAAATTATTCTCGGCGCTTCATAACATTAAGGTTGAACCACTGTTGTCAAGTTGACTATTTTAACTACCTTTCTGGACCTCAGATAGTGCAATGACGTTGCTGCCTATGTGTGGATCAGATACCCTCGAATTTCATCAAACATTTCTTAATTTGTGTTCCGAAGATGAACAAAGGTCTTATGGTTGTGGAACAACATGAGGGTGAGTACCTAATGACAGAAATTAAATTTTTGGGTGAATTAACACGGAACGAACGCGGCGCCAGTTTCGTTTTTTTTCCGTAAGTTGAATAGGGAAGGCGTAGGTACGTGCAAGTTAATATTTTGTGTTTATAAAGCATATACACTACCGTTCAAAAGTTTGGGGTCAGTAAGATTTTTTAATGTTTTAAAATAAGTATCTTCTGCTCACCAAGCCTGCATTTATTTGATTAAAAATACAAATAAAAACAGTAATATTGTGAAATATTATTCCAATTTAAAACAGCTGTTTTCTATGTCAATATACAGTAAAGTGTAATTTATTCCTGTGATCAAAGCTGAATTTTCAGCATCATTAATCCAGTCTTCAGTGTCACATGATCATTCAGAAATCAATCTAATATGATGATTTGATGCTCAAGAAACATTTATGATTATTATCAATGTTGAAAACAGTTATTTACATTTTTATTTCATGATGCTATGATGAATAGAAAGTTCAAAAGAACAGCATTTGTCTGAAATCTAAATCTTTTGTAACATTAAACACTACCGTTCAAAAGTTTGGGGTCAGTAAGAATTTTAATTTTATTTTTGGGGGGATAGAAATAAAATTAATCAATACTTTTATTCATCAAGGATGAGTTAAACTGATCAAAAGTTACAGTAAAGACAATTATAATGTTAGAAAATATTCTATTTTAAATAAATGCTGTTCTTTTGAACTTTCTATTCATCGAAGAATTTTGAAAAAAATTTGTACACAACTGTTTTCAACATTGATAATAATAATGAATGTTTCTTGAGCATCAAATCATCATATTAGATTGATTTCTGAAGGATCATGTGACACTGAAGACTGGAGTAATGATGCTGAAAATTCAGCTTTGATCACAGGAATAAATTACACTTTACTGTATATTGACATAGAAAACAGCTGTTTTAAATTGGAATAATATTTCACAATATTACTGTTTTTGTTTGTATTTTTAATCAAATAAATGCAGGCTTGGTGAGCAGAAGATACTTCTTTTAAAACATAAAAAAATCTTACTGACCCCAAACTTTTGAACGGTAGTGTACAGTTGTATTTTTTTCGAAAATGACTGATTGTTTCGCTAGATAAGACCCTTATTCCTCGTCTGGTATCGTTTACTGCCCTTTGAAGCTGCACTTAAACTGTAATTTTGACCTTCAACCGTCTGGAGGCCATTGAAGTCCACTATAAGGAGAAGAATTTTGGAATGTTTTCATCAAAAACCTTAATTTCTTTTCGACTGACGAAAAAAAGACATGAACATCTTAGATGACATGGGGGTGAGTAAATTACCAGGAAAATTTTATTTAAAAGTGGACTAATCCTTTAAGTCAAAAGAGTCTCCCATCTATGGAAGCTTTTTCTACCATGAAATACATTTAAAAATGTAGTTGCGACTTTTTATCTCACAATTCTGACTTTTTTTCTCAGAATTGCGAGTTTATATCTCTCAATTCTGACATTATAAGACATAATTGTGAGTTTATATGACGCAATTCTGACTTTATAACTCGTAATTGTGAGTTTAATCTCGCAATTCTGAGAAACAAAGTCAGAATTGTGAGATAAAAAAATTGCAATTACCTTTTTAATTTTTTTTTTATTTAGTGGCAGAAAAAAGCTTCCATACCTATCCAATGGAAAAGTGATGTGAATTTATTTATCATAAATTGTAAGCACTTAGAAACGTGTTTGCAGTAGAAATATCTGAGGTAGCCTATCATTCATTTTTGTAGAACAAATAGTACTGAACCAAAGTGTAAACATTTAATATTCAACATTAGTTTTTATTTTAAAGTCTCTTCTTTTGTGCAAGGGTTCTTCCTTAGACGTGCTCATAGTAGAAGCCTGCTAAACAAACTTTTGTTTGCTAGAGCCCTAGAAACCTGTGCACACTGATTCCAGGAAGCAGCAGCCAGCCAATCAGATTACAACTGGTGGCTTTTGGCAGCTCTAGCTGTTTTAATGAAGAATCCACATCAGACAGTCCATAAACATTCCCGGGGCGGTCGGTAGGTGTGCCGTCTGTGGCTAAGACTAGATATGACCTTTCTGTCATAGGCCTCAGTCTTTCTCTCTGTGTCTCCTGCACGCTCCGCTGCCCCTAATGGCCTTCTCATTACCACCTCCAGAGCCGCAGCTGAGCTGAGAGAGAAACTAAATCAAACGACGGACACCGTGAACAACCTGGACACTCTCCCCTGCAAGCCTCACCCCCAGATAAGAGGATGTAGTAGACAAATGCAGGGCTAATTTAATTAACTGGCTTCCCGGAGCCTCAGCTATAAGCTTGTGTTCAGGGATTCTTTCTGTAGAGAGCTGATGATATTGTATGGCTGTGTGCAATATGACTCACTTAATCTTTAATGGGATGGTTCATCTGTGCAGTTTCAATATTATTTCACACAGGAGGCTGCCTCTCAGTGGTCAATTTAAAGACAATCACTCTGCTAAATATCCCTTCACCCATGACCAACCCGCTAATTGTGTTTAATTCCAGGTGCTGATTGTCATTTTCATTTAAAAGCTGTCCATCAGGCAACTTCCCAGCTAACAAATTATATTTTAAAAACTGATTTTACGTTTTGCTATCATTCCCATTACATTATGAAATCGTTATTTTTGAATGTTGTCTTAATGTTGGAAATGTCCAGTTTTTTTTTATGTTAAAAAAAATTATCTTGGTTATGCAAACAATACTGAACACATTAAGGCAACGTTTCAATTTATAATTTTGCAAACATTATTGAAACGTTACTTTAAGACAAACATCTAAAACATTTCAGGAGAAAAAAGTTCCATGAACAATGTATAAATAGCATTGTTGTGCTAACATTTTGAAAAGATATTAAAGGATTAGTTCACTTTCAAATGAAAATTACCCCAAGCTTTACTCACCCTCAAGCCTAGGTGTATAAGACTTTCTTCTTTCTGATGAACACAATCAGAGAAATATTAATAAATATCCTGACACATCCGAGTTTTATAATGGCAGTAAGCGTTACCAAATGAGTATGATCTGAAGAAAGTGTCTACATCCACATCCATCCATCATAAACATATTCCACACGGCTCTGGAGGGTTAATAAAGGCCTTCTGAAGCAAAACGATACGTTTGTGTAAAAGAAAATATCCATATTTAACAAGTTATGAAGTAAAATATCTAGCTTCCGCCAGACCGCCTTCCGTATTCAAGTTACGAAAAAAGTGTAAACTGGCATTGCTTGCGGTTGAGTAAAGCTTGGGGTAATTTTCATTTGAAAGTGAACTAATCCTTTAATTTTTCTTTTTTGTATGCAGATTTTTATATAAATTTCATATATGGAATTAAGTAAAATCTACTTAACTAAGTTAAGTAATATTAACAAAGAAAACAAGTAACTTTAACTTGATCAGTAAAAGTTTGTTGAGTAATATCTTCTTAGTTGAAGTTTACTTTGCAATACTTTTTACTCAAACAATATAACGCTGAATTGAATCATGCTTTTAAAGTCTATTCTTTACTTAGAAACATCTAAGTAAATAATACAATAAATACTGTGTAGACACCATATGTACATAAAAGAAGTAACGCAGTACCCACCCGAACACAGAGACCTCAATTCTTCGTACACAATGACGGTAACATTCAATGGATAGTTTTTGAGTATGAATGTCATTTTGAGCAAAAAATGAACTCCAGATGTCACAAAATGACAAGTTACTAAACCTAACAACAAAAGCAATGATAAAACAGTGTAAATACAGCTGGAAAACAGCAGAAAATCAACCTTATTAATTATTCATGCCCCAGTGCATGATGGGAACACCAGTATCAGAAAAGTTGAGTTGTTTTTACTTAATTTTATAACATTGATATTTACTAATATAGAATTACTAATATGTGATGCGATCTGGGGAAAACCCGTTGGATGTTGCGATGGAACGTTTTCAATAAAGACAAAAAATAGGTTGAATGTCATTTTTTTCAAAATTGGGTTTTCATTAAATTACTTTCTATAACATCTTGTCTATCATCTCTGAAAATATCTTGGCAAAATTTGCATGTTAAGTGTAGAAAAATAACGATTTATAGTGGCAAGCTGAAAAGAATGACTTTCTCTAAACTTTTTTTTTTTCTAATACAACGTTATCATGAGAAGGCGGAGCACAAGAGAACAACGGAGCTATAATGAACACACGTTCAAATTATGTGTTTATTAGAAGTTGAATTCTAAAACAAATACTGCCAAACTGCCCATACTACTTCTGAATAGGATGTCTACTTCATAAAATGTATGAAAATATGGAAATATATGGTTCAGATCACTCAAATAAATGGAGGCGCACTTAAATGGTCAGTAATGGAGCTTGGGTGAAAAAGTTTGGTACTACGCCCAAACAAAATCTTACTGAAAGCTCATTTTTATATCAACCTAAAATTTGGTATGTTGACATTTTTGGCTTTGATTTTCTTGAAGATTAAGAGTAAAACATGTTTTGTAAATATATTATTATAAAATATAAACAATTATATTTTTACATTTTCATAAACTTTTTTATTTAACTTTCATAATTTATTTCACTTCTACAATAATCTGACTACTGTCTTCTTTAAAACAAGACCAACCTTGGGTCTATATTCCAAAGCATTCTTGAATTACAACCATTTATATTTGGACGGTGCATTTTCATGTCTATGTGAAAAAGGGGGACATGTTATTTAAACCTGTTTTTCTCAAAATTCCGTTCCTGAAAATCATAGCGATCGGCCGACTTCAGATAACCATAACTTTTGTTACAGACAAGCTATGAAAGAAGTAAAAACCAATTTGGAAAGGGCTCGAATTCAGCTTTCATGTGATATTGAAACCTGTGATACGTAAAATTTCACCATGTGATGGGTTTTTGCAGATCACATCACATATACTGATATAGAATTTACTTTGTTGTTGTTTTATAAATTCATGTAGAAATTCCTTTTGTTTTTTCTGTACACTAAAATATTTTCAGCTGGTTAAACTTAGAAATGAAAATTCACCTGCTGCCTTAAAAATGTGAGTGAACTCAACTAAACATAATTTAACTCAACTTGAAGATTACCCTTGTTTTAACTAACAAATAGTCAAGACGATGGATTACTATAAGTGAAAAATTAAACTTAAAGTAATCCATTGTCTTGACTATTTACAGAATCATTTTTATCGGTGTTCTATTAATGGTACTGGAAGAACTTTTAAGAGTTTTTTGCCAAAGTTTTGAGAATGTCCGGTGTTAGCTGTGTTCTTTCTCTTTCTTTTTTTGTCGTAAATTGAATGGGTGCTGAAAAAGAATGTTGAGCACAAAGTGACTGGAGAGTTGTCTAGCATTAGTGTGTTTTATGGAGCCTCGTTGCTGTGTTGTTTTGCATTTGCATTTCCTCTGATAGGAGACGCTACGATAGGAATGCAGATATATGAGGCCTGCTCTTTTGGTATAAGCATCTAAGTAAGAGTAATATGCAGATATGCAGTTCTGTGACAAAGTCGAGGAGAAGGAGGAGAGAGATAATAGCAGAAATCAGATAGCAAGCACAGGTATTTCTCAAACAGAGCTCTGTCTCGCGATAGCCCATGCATATATGGAAAACAGCAGATTAGCCCAGCCAAATCTCCTCATGCTGCTCTGAAGTCCTTTGTCGAATCGCAGAGGGTAGGGGACTAAGCCGGTGAGCATGTTTACATAGCTTGTATGAGTATCGTTGTCCAATAAGTCCTGTCTCCCATGGTCTACACTTAAACAAGGTCAACCCTGCAAGGAAACAAATGAGAAGTCCCATATCACGCTTTGAACGCTGCCGCATTACCGAGGCCTCTCTCTGTGTGTGAGCGGCGATAAGCGAAGCGCTAATACTGCGCGTAAGGCACTAATAAACAAACACTGGCTAAATTGCTTGAAAAGAAGCACTGATGCGTAGGCTGCGACTGCCGTCTGAATGGTTTAATCTTCCCTTACTTTACATTCTTATTCAAGATTGGGTGTTAAATGGGAAAAGATCGTGCATGTTTTCCTTTCTTAGTTCCTCCCACCAGAATCAAATCTGTCCTTTCTTTCACAATTTTTACCAGGAGATTACGTCGCACGTTTGGATTTTGAGGGGCATTTTTTTGGGCTACACGGGATATGCGATTGTGTTCCCATGTTAACGTTTTTTCAACAAAGACTGAGTCTTTCAGCGAAATGAAAAGCATTTGTTGCTTGTGTGCTTCTAAGGAGACCTGGGAGCAACCATATATTAATCTCTAATTTGTTGTAGGAGCCAAGACAGTCGTTTAGGCCTCTCAGCGTGAATCAAGTTTGGCTAAATAGCTTGCATTGTTTCTGTTAATGTGCATGCTGTGAGATGCGGGCAAACCACTCCGCACTTTGACTGTACAAATAGTACACAAGTACAGCTTTGCCTTTGAACAGAGTTTACAATGAAGTGCAGTTAGATCACCCTTAATAAAAAGCAGGCTTTCTTGTCCTCGATAGTCGCATGCAGAGTACAACAAAAACTATCCTCACAAATTAGTCTCAAACTCATGAGTTTGAATCTGTCTAAAGGATGATAATCCTTTCTATAACTACCTTTCTAATACTTTTTCTAATTCTATGAGAATAGGGACGTACACAGCGATAATGATAACGACAAAGAGGAACAGTATCGATGGAATCACTTTTTTCCAGTTGATGCCCAGATAACAAAAATGTTCCAAGAACGCTTTGCTGACGTTCGCATTAAATTATGAAAACATACTATATGTTCTCTAAACAATCTGCAAAAGTGTTTTCTGCAAACATAATGGGAACGTACTTTTGAATGTTTCTCTGGATATTCTGAAAAGTGTTGTAACATTTAAAAACATCCAACTAAACGTTTCAGGTAAAAATGTTCCCGAAACGATGTATAAATGATGTTTTTGTGCCAATGTTTTGAGAACATTATTAAAGACCAGATAACTCTGAAAAAATGTGTTCATAAACTTTTAACAAGTTTGTTTATAACCTTGCCACAATGTTAGCTAAAGTTCTGACAACATTGTTAGCTGGGTAAATGATAAAAGACATTGATAGCCAATCAGAATTTGTCCGACTTTAAGGAGCTTCAGCATTTAAAGCGACAGATGACAAAACTGCAGTGTGCACTTATGAACAGAACGTTCATTGGTGTGGATGTTCGTTATAGTTATTACACAGCTCTGTGGAATACTTGATCCTTATTGGTCAATCGCGCCATCCAGCGGTATGTTATTCCCCGTTATACTACGGGGCTGTTGAATGCTCAAATCTGATTGGTTGACCAATGTCCTAAGATGAGCAATTATTTTCTGGGAAACGCACCGCTAAAGTAGTTCTAGCAGGTCTTGACCGCATTGGAGTTCCATATCACTTCGCCAAATGTTTTCAGTTATTTCAATAGGTCCTTACAGCGTACAACCGGAAAAAAAAAACCCCACAATGACACAGACCAAGCAAATAAATCAAGTAAACAATAGGATGAAAACGACAAATTATTGTCATGGTTTTTGCCACAAAATACATTTTATTGTGTAAAAACTTTACAAATTTCTTGAAATACAAGATCGGAACAGTGTCTTGAAGTGTGGTAACCGTAGTATAAGCGGAATAATTGACTCCGGGCCATTGAATTCTTAGAAAATAATGCACACTCTGCTTCGCGTCGTGGCCACATTACCACCTCGGGTGTGCATTATTTTCTAAGAATTCAACGGCCTGTTGTCAGTTATTCCTTACATAACACCCGGTAACAGTTTCATCTGGGTAACTGTCACTGAAGTCGGCACTTTATGCTTGCTAGGAGTGCTTTTGTCTTCATGAAAGTTTTGCATTTGGTAATAAAATACCAAAACTTAAATCAATATTTTGTGTACAGTTATTTAATTATCCGGTATCGCAGACTCGCTCTTTGTTTCAGACAAATGCAGTTGCTGCCATTTTGCGACAATTGTTTTGTACACTGTAATGGATTATAAGATAACAAACAGATAAGATTTTACAGTTTCAAAACAGTTTCATCTCAAATCAATATAATCTTATCCCCATAATTATTTGTTGGCGAAATGCCATGTAATAAGTGGTATGACCGTATTCCTTTAATGTCCATCTGGTTTGAACTTGCTGCTTGCTAGTTCTGCCTTCTTCGCGGAAGCTTAAATTTGCATTTAAAGAGCTATTAAAATATTTTAACTCAAGTCTAATCAAGTGTCTAATTATTTACTTATGTCAGAAGTAGCCGTGTAATAATCGGGATAATGTACATCCAGCCAGTTGTTATTGCAGAATAAACCCCTTCAAAGTTTGTTCTGTGATAACAACTGGCTATATGTACACTATGCCTTATTTATCATTGTTGGTGTTAACGGGCCTTAAGTGCACAATTCCGATCACCTACAAAGAAAGTATTGTGATACCATGGTATTATCTTATTCATATGGTATTTATATGATACAAAGTGATACATGCTAATAATATGATAGTTTGGTTCTCATTTGACAACAAAGGGCTCTAATATTGTATTAGAAATAAGACCTCGACATTGCAAATTTCTGGGAACCTTTCACATCCCTCCCTCTTTCTCGCTCTCTCGCTGTCCACTTCTCGGCCGCGGTCAGCACTCAGTATTCTAGTGCGCTGAGCTGGCTTACGGTGGTGTCGGACCATCTCGGGCATGTGTTTAGACTGTAGCGGCCATTGTGGTCCTGAAGAAGCCACACAAGAAAGGACATTGTTCTTCCGGGGGGCGATTCATGAGGTTTTTCCCAGAGCCTCCCGGGTCAAGTTTTTATAGGGCCTGTTTGGTTTTCAAATGCTCGCCCCCTCCCTCGCCATGGCTGTAGTGTTCAAACTTGTCTACATTTACTCCTTGTGTTTTTGTGCATGGTCGATGGCCTTTTAGAGAAAAGTGGCTGAAATAACTCTTTATTCTCCTTTTGTTGGCTCATATTCGCTGTTTTCATGAACTCTGGCCCTGGCCATGGCAACAGCAAGAAAAATGTTAACAGTGATTGACAGGATTAAGGAAACCCCCCGTCCCCGTACGCATTTCAAACACCGGCAGAACAATGGCATCGGGTGTGATTGAATTAATGAGCTAGCGTAGACTGTCAAAGGAGCACACATACTTTACATAAACCTGATTATCTTTGCATG
>RJVU01055202.1:2525403-2577884 GCA_003731715.1 Anabarilius grahami
ACACTGGGATCAGATGTTGATCATCTCAGGATAAATTAAAGTAACAATTTCCAACACCTTGTGAACATGGTGGCTTTGAATAACCTCCATTCTGTCAGGGTTCACAAATGTTTGGTAATGGAAGCGTCCAGAGCTGTATGTGCATATGAATTTTTCATCAGGTCAAATTCTCATCTGTTCTTCACTGTTTGTTGAACAGAATTGCGTCAACCGTTTCTTTCTAAGTTATTCCTCTGAGCAGATTGTAATTTAAATTTCACTTCCTTAAAGGTTTACACACGTGTGTCATTTTACAAATGTAACACATTTTGTACAAGATATTGTACTTAATCACAAATGTAACACAAATAGTGATGGTGCTAAATTATTATGATGAGCAATGATTATCATCAGTAGTAAAATTATTAATAATAATAATAATTCAGTATCATTATTCATTCAGTTTTGCAAAAGCCTCATATAAGAAGGCAATTCTCAAAGATGCATCCTCAAAATAAATCACATTAAATAGCATGGTCACACTTTAGTTTAGGGTCCAATTCTCACTATTAACTATGACTTTTGCCTCAGTAAACTCCTAATTAATGCTTATTGTTAAGTTTAGGTATTGTGTAGGATTAAGGGATGTAGAATATGGTCATGCAGAATAAGGTATTAATATGTGCTTTATAAGTACTAATACACAGCCAATATCTTATTAATATGCATGCTAATTAGCTAGTTAATAGTGAGAATTGGACCCTAAACTAAAGTGTTTTGCTTTGCAAAAAAATGCATTGCACAGAAAGTACTTATGAGTTGTCATACTTTTTTAAAGTTTTGTAGTGTGACATGCTATGCGTAGCATTCTATGCTATCTAAACCTAGTTTAAACTCGGCCTTTTATAATTATTAAGCGTGTAGCCTTTATGAACTCATATTTATTGACTACATGAAAAATTTGTACTTTAAAAAAATGTATTTTCCTCACCGCAGGATTATATCAAAAGCAAAAACTGATTCAAAAATTGTAATCTTAAATGCTGTGTTGAAATATTTTACAACTTTACATGCGGTTTCATTTTGATATTACTTCAGGACATTGTAGTTTTAGGGAGAAGAACTGTCTTTCTGTATTCCACAGACCTCTTTCCCCCCCTTCTTCTGGTGTCCCTTTTCAATCCGTAAAAAAAGACAGACATGCCCTGAAGGTGGGTCAAGACCACAGGGTTTAATAGGGCCAACAACCCAACAAATCTACCAAGGTCCTGCATAATATATTTCCCTGCCCAGAATGAAATAAATAAATGAGCAAATATCTGTTTGTGAGCTGGGCAAATCAGTTGCGGACTGACAGAGCACATTGTCTGAGGCAGCTCTACCGGTTGTTACAAGCGTCAAGACATTAGGCCAAACAATAGCTGGATTGGCAGCATCATCAATCACACGGCCCTGACAGTTGACTTCAGTTTGTTTATTCCTCTCTGCATAATAAGCGATCGGATCAGGTTTAATTAGATATTGGGTAATCAATCATTGCCAACAAGGTACTTGGCTAGCAGGTCCCAGCACGTGGCATTGTCAAAAAATAAATGACAAAAGTGAAACCCGCGTGGCAACAGTCAAAAAGTAACGCGTGCTATTAAGAGGTCCAAGCGGCGCTTTTGAGACGCAGCCTGATGAAGACAACGATGTCGGATGCAATTAACTCTGCCAGCAGCATAGGCTATTTACATAATGAATGAGCAAATGCAATTTTAATATGTTTGGTTCGCACTAAAATGCAGCCGCTACAGCACAATCCTTCTGATCGTGCCAGTGAGTGACGTTTCTGCCTTATATTTGCATGCACTACATTTGCGGCATAATGACAATTGCCACAGAAGCTCATTTCATGTGAAATCATGTGAAGCTCTATATTTATTCTGGAAGTTAAGTTTGGATGCTTCATAGACCTAGCGCTACACAATAGACAGTTACGGTAATGCCCGCCTTCTTGAATTTCATTGGTCATCTCAGTCTTTTTGACATTGAGGACTTGGTTATCTTGGTGTTGTGCAACATCTTAGTAGTCCAAAGTACAGTTATTATTAGACAATTATTTCAAAACTTTTATTATACACCTCTGAAAAAAACAAAAAAACAAAAAACAAAAACATAACAGGGACCTCAGTGGTCGGTACGACCATGCCTAAACCCGCAGAATAAAGCATCTGCGCCTGTGCCTCTGAGCCCCGCCACCACCGCTGATGAGACAGTTACAAGTTTACAACATCTGCCTACTAATGTTTGATCAGTGATAAAATATGCCAAGGTGACAACATCATGCTGCCCTGCATTTGTGAGCTGGGGGCTTATTAAAATTTCAGCGGCCCACGAGTGGAGCCCTGATGGACCCCGCACTCCCCAAACAGTGCGCAGGATTGAGACGACTTCACAAGATGTCAGAAACAATATCCGGTTGCATTTGTCGTGCGAACCTTCAGAGTAACCCTTCTCTGACGTCTGTGTTTGCACTGAAGCGCAGCTGAGAATTTGCTTCTGGATGAGGAAAGAACAAAGAAAATGTCATCCAACAAAAAACCCAGCTAACAACGTTCTCAGAAAGTTATGATCAAGCATTCTTCCAGTAACAATAATAGAATGTTCATTCAAAGTTATCTGGTCTTTAATAACGTTCTCAAAATATATTTTTTGTGTGTGAAATGTTTTAATTGGACATTTGTCTACCATTATTTAAATGTAACTACTTGTTCAGAGAACATTCAAAAGTAACATTCCCAAAATGTTTGCAGATGTTTTGAAAATTGTGAACAATCAGAAATAACATTTTTATAACCTAACGGGAACATTAGCAAAACAATCTTGGAACATATTTTTGTTTGCTGGGGAAACGCTTCAGGTTGTCCTGCGCAAGGGCTAAATGAGCAAACGCTGGCACCTGGCCACCATAACAAAAGACTGCTGTGTGGAGAATTGTTGCGTCTTTGGTGAGGCGTTCCCAGGTCTCCTTTGTTGCGGAGCGGCTTGCAGATCGCACATGCCAAGCCCATTCTCCAACCAAATGTCAACTGTCAGCACACGGCTCATCAGTTCAGCAAGGTGCATCAAGCAGAGACGCCTCTCGGGTACCCGTGCCAGCAACCATATTTCGGTGGGTGAAAGAGCGTCTCTTATACTATGAGAAGATGCTAGCTGGCCAGATGTGATGCCAACATCTATATCAGAATGACAGTGGTTAATGTGCTGCTGGATCTGAATGTGATATGTATACGTTTTGATTGGGACCTATTTATTTGGAGTTGAAATCAAATGATACATTGTATCAGTCCTGGTATTAATACATTTAATGGCTCAATCAGACCAAAAAGCCTTCACGTAAACACATTAGTCAATCCAACTGAGCTCGATCCAAATAAAATTATGATAAGATTGAAAGGGGTGGCATAGACCATGAGTAATCTGATCAACAGGAAAAAAAAATAAGCCTGTAAATCTGACTATTGCAACATTTAGGACGTTTTTAAGAGTGTACAAAAAAACAAAAAAAACAATGGAGATATAATTAATTTTGAAGATTTATTAAGTGTTAACAATGAGATTATGTGGTTTTTATAATCAATTAGCACTGCTTTTGTAATTTTTTACAATATGGACAAAATTTGTCACGAAAAAAGTAATTCGGTTTTACCGAATGACACTTTTGGTTATACCGAATGCTGATATTTTCAGACAATGCTAAAAAACTGATATCTAGCTAATTAGCTAGTTAGCTTGCTAGCTAGATAACAAAAGGACAATCAAACATTTTATATTTAGTACAAGTTTTTTAAATATTATAACATTTCCCATGTTTTATAGCGGTTGTACCAAATGACCTGTTGTTTTGGGACTTGTATGAGCAAGTGAAAACGTGAATTTTTCAAATGGTTAAAAGAGAGTTAGTTACTTTGCTTCACAACCATGTGGTCCTTTGTGTCTGAATGATGTCACATCCTTTCACATGATATTGACCGCATGACGTGATCCAAAATGGTCCCTTTATATTGGTTACTCCAAATGACATCAATAAAATTCATTTTTCCGGACATTCTTTCTCATAACAAAGCAACGACTACTTCACATAATTTTAATAACATTTTGTACTGTTAATATATGATGTTATAAAGTCATGCCAGAATAAAAAAAGATGTACATTTATTATATTTTAATCACAAATGAAATGGCTGTATTGGTCTTTGGACGGTTAAACCGAATGACCTTTTGACACTTCAAAATCTTTAAAATACCTTTACATGTAGCAAAATATAATTAAACCTTTTGGATTCAATAAAAGAGATATAGTTGTACTACCTTACATACTTTGGATGTCATATCTTTGTTTTTTTAAATTATTTTTAAGGTCTGTCACATCATTGACCCATAAACAGAACTTTCAAAATCTGAAATCGGCCTGAATTCATTCATATTGAGAGAAATTAGTGCTTGTAAACAAACCACCTGTATTTCAAAGAGTAAGTGTATCTTGCTAAGTTACAATGTTGCATTTTGAAATTGTGTTTGAAATCTTGTTTACTAAAATTCCAAACTGTGCGAGATTATTCCAAACGGCAGATGTCTTCAGAATCAGGCAGGGACATTGGTGGACTCCAGAGTTCTGTTGATATATCATGATGAAGACGGCCGGTCTCATTTGCTTATCTTCAGCACATGAATATTGGTGTGAACGTCTTTTGTTTGTCCCTGTTTGTAAGAGAGGACCAGCAGCTAAATAATTCAGCGTGAGTAAGAATCAGCATATCTTAGCGAATGCTTAATGTGCCAGATGCATGCGAGGGACAGGTTCATTTCAATTAGGCCTATTGTTACCGACAATGAGGTGACAAATTCATTTCATTACCGGGCCAGACAGTCTACGTCTCTGCTTTTGTACCTGGCTTGTATGTTTACCTCAGGTTTTTTTTTTCTTGTCGTCTCTCTTGACGTTTTTGTCGTCTTCCCCTCCCACTGGCATCTTTTTCAGCCCTCCCTCCATCTTTTGTTTTTTCCCTCACGCAGTAGAACGAGTGTTTTGCGAGGGTTGCGTTACCTGGGATCAAGTGACTCTTCGGCCCGAACACAGGACCGTGTTCTCCGGGGTCAGTGTGATCTCTCTGGCTAATTGGATCGGGTGTAAGCTAAGCCGGCGTCATGATGACTTTGATGTGACACTTTAGAGGCCTGTGACTGTGAGCGGCTGGTTTGCAGGTGGACGCTGACTCACCTCCACGACGGCTGCTGTTGAGCTGCGGGCTAATAAAAGTGCTGCTAATCGTGGTGTATTACAAGAGGACACTGTATAGAGGGGGGTCATTAATTTTTCACACAGTACTTGGGCCGCTAATGTTTCACGTCTTTGTGAATCGTCGTTTTGTCCTTCTTGTTCATGAGATTGGTAGGTTTCCATTCACTCAATCAGCCATCTACTGCTTTATCATGGGAAGCAGGGGGCGAAAAATTATGCTGGTTTGATCAAATTATTTATAATGTGCATAATTTGAGGAACATTTCTCAAATTTTATTTGTATAGAAATAAAAAAACAAAACATAGTAAGAACATTCAAACATTTAAAAATAAAAAAAATAAAAAAAATCTTTCACTTACTTAATGTGATTCTTTACACCTGTGGTTCCCCTGCAAAGACCCCTGTGTGTACTTTAGGAGAACTGAATTCACACATCCACTAAAAATCACCAAGTTAACGAATGTGACACAAAAGACATTTACGATGTTAGAAAAAAATTATATTTCAAATAAATGATGTTCTTTTGAACTTACTATTCATCAAAGAAATCTTAACAATGTATCACTGTTTCCACAAAAAAATATGAAGCAGCACAACTGTTTTCAACATTAATAATAATCAAATGTTTCTTGAGCAGCAAATCATCATATTAGAATAATTTTTGAAGGGTCATGTGACACTGAAGACTGGAGTAATGATGCTGAAATTTCAGCTTTGATCACAGGAATAAATTTATTATCTGTAATAAAAATATTACTGTTTTTACTGCATTTTTGATTAAATTAAAAAATACAGTAAAAAAAAAAAACAACATAAAAAAATACCCCAAACTCAGCAAAAACAGAAACATCCTCTCACTTTCAACTGCTTTCAACTGCAAATGTCTTAACCTGTTAATATATGTATGAATTTAAACTGTGACATAAACTAAACACGCAGTTGTTCACGCAGGTGAGCAGGGACCCTGGGCATCTTTCTTCTGGTGTTCAGTAGTAAGGTTGGTAGAAAGGTCTCTTAAAGGGTTAGCTCGCCCAAAAATGAAAATTTTGTCTTTAATTACTCACCCTCATGTCGTTCCACACCCGTAAGACCTTAGTTCATCTTCGGAACACAAATTAAGATATTTTTGATGAAATCCGATGGCTCAGTGAGGCCTCTATTGCCAGCAATGTCACTGAACCGATTCAAAACACCGATTTCAAAACACTGCTTCAAAGCTTTACAAATCTTTTGTTTCGAATCAGTGGTTCGGAGCGCCAAAGTCACGTGATTTCAGTAAACGAGGCTTCGTTCAGTAAACCTCTGATTTGAAACAAAAGATTCGTAAAGCTTCGAAGCAGTGTTTTGAAATCGGCCATCACTAGATATTGTTGAAAAGTCATTATTTCGTTTTTTTTGGTGCACAAAAATATTAAGGTAGAACCACTGTACTCACATGAACTGTTTTTAATATGTCTTTAGTACCTTTCTGGATCTTGAAAGGTTCAGTGACATCGCTGGCAATAGAGGCCTGAGCCATCGGATTTCATCAAAAATATCTTAATTTGTGTTCCGAAAATGAGCAAAAAAATTACGGGTGTAGAACAACATGAGGGTGAGTAATAAATGACATTACTTTAATTTTTGGGTGAACTAACCCCTTAAGTGTCCTAAATTATTGTTACTTTGACCTTAATCGTTTACTGCCTGTAAACTGTTAGTGTCTTAAGGACTGTTTTACAGGTGCACGTGCAATAGTTGATTATGGTTCATTGAATGAGCATGAAAACATTGTTTAAACCCTTTCCAATAAATATATGTAAAGCTTATTTGGATTTTACAAAATTATCTTTAAAATACAGTATCCTTAAAAAGGGAAGTTTCTTTTTTGGGGGGGTTTATATAATTAACAAGAATGGTCATCATAAGGTTCAAGAGTTTTCAAAAAGTGTTTAAGCAGAAAAAAAGACAACATCTGTTTTTTTCTTCTTCTTTTTTTTTTTTTTCAATCAACCTCTTGACTGCATGTCTTTCTCTCTGTCTTTCAGTCTTTTAACACCCTCATCGGGCAGATTTCATCAGAAGAGCCTCCTCATCTCCACCGCACTTTAATCTCATCCACTCGCGTAATCATTCCAGAGCCAGTAACCACAGGACTTTTGATTTGCCCTGCTATTTATTAGCTTGAAGCATCTAGAAAGAATCTTTGATTAATTGGGGTGAGCCACCCCATATAACAAGGTCAAAGCTCCTGAGCTCACTGTGCTTTTTTCATTTACATCAATTAGAAGGGGGGAGCCGAGGGCTACTCGGTACCTCTCAGAAAAAGCTCTTGTGTGCGGTGGCCGGGACTTGTTTAAATATAACTCTAAGAGAGCGGTAATGAAGTTAATGCAAATGAGACATTCTCTTTTTCCCTGCCACTTTCTTCTCTCTCTTACATTTCCTCAGATACTGAAAGCCAATTACAAGCTAGAAGGCGAAAGACAGACACAGAGGAAAAGGCCTTTGGAGAAACTAATAATGGCTGAAGTTTGTATGGATTGGAAATGAGATGAAAGAGAAGAACTCGTCTTAAATGGTCATTTGTCGTCACGCATTAATGTAGAATAAAGTCATACTCGCTGACCATAGAGGAGATCATAGTTTAGCTTTAAGACCTGTGTTGACGTTTTAGAGCAGAGGATTTGAAGTATGTCTTATGGCACAAAATGCTAATTTAAAAGGATTCAAAAATGACCTGCAAATATAAATATAAATATATATATGTATTTGCTCAGTTCAGTCATTTGTGAAAAATGCATTAATGCAATGGTTTTAGATACCAAATGCTTTAAATGGAAAGCTGCACAAACAGAGCTAGTGTAGGAAATGAATACAATCAGTATTTTGTGATAGTATTGAAGTTATCCTTTCTGCAACCCATTATTTTAAAAATAATTTGATATGATTTACTAAATATATGATTAACTCTCCACTTGTACCTAATGCTGGTGTTCTTTTTGCAGTAATGCTGAAAAAAATGGCATCAGCTGTGAGTGTGGATAAAAAAGAACAAGACAGAAAGAGAGAGATTTCTTCCTTTTCAGACAGAGGGCGGCCTTGTGTCACCAACGTCTATCATCACCCCTCCACCTTCTATGCAAATGAGCTGTAAATGATAGCATGCTGGTTCAATCAAAGACTGAACACAGACAGAGCTGCTTACTTTCAGATATTTACATCATAATTATCATTATTTAACCGATTTCAGAGCATTTTCAAGTCTCAGCACATCTAAGGGTCTAGAACAATTTCCAGTGAGCTTTACAGCAAAAATTGAATGACTACAAGGCTTATTTCTTTGTACAAGTAGAACCATAAAGAAATGTCAAAAACTGACATTTATAAATTCCTCTACTTCTTTCAAACAACTCCAAAACTGCATGCACAGGATTGAAGGATATCAACGTTGTCTTTGTTGACTCCGAAAACTGACCAGAGGAAGGCGTCTAGTCTTACATAGCCAGACTAGACTAAGGACAGAAGGTCTGGACTCCATTGCAGCTTTCATTGGCCAAGGACCGCCCAGAGGCCGTATGACTAACACGTAAAGCAACCAAATGCTTTCATTTTGTTCAGCATGATGTTTAGGGGCAATAAAATGTAACGTCTATGTCCGACATATTTTAAAGAGTCAATGCCACAAACTTCACATACTTTTGAAAATCCAGCTTTTAGTTGATTCAGTGCTCATTGTCACATTTGTAAACATGACGGCTTTCTTCTTCCATGAGGGGGTTTGCCATCATGATAGCTTTGTTTCCAGGTGAACCATTAAAAAACGCGACACGTCTCCCGGAAATCCTGTAGAATTCAACCAATTAGATGATGATTTCGAAACTCCTGAGGTGTTTCCAATTTTGTGTGCCATATGCATCAAGACAATCGTCTAGGGCTGAGACTAGAAGGCGTCTTGATACAAGGACATGATGCAAACGTCACATCCAGACGTGCCTTGTTGCTGTGTGTGCTCCCTGTGAAGGTAGCGTCTTTCAGTAGTGTCCAGAGGACAGTGCTGACCCAGCAGACAGCAGGGCCTCTTAGAGCAGCAGCAGCCTGATAAAGCGGATGGAGGAAGGAGAAACACTGACCACAAAGCAGGCGGCATCAGATAGTGTGACAACATGCGGATGAACACATGTTCTGGGCCGTAGATTATGACAGAGCACAGTTATTTCCTGTCCAGCTACATTTTCAATTTCCTGCCCAGCACTTTAGTTTTATTACAGTGATAAGAGGATAGCATCAGCGGTATCCATGGGGACAGCGGTGACAATGGCTGTAGCGCTACAGCCTGATAAGAACAATGTGGAATAATAACAGATTTGAGCCTCCAAGAAAGACTGTATTGTCATGTTTTTTTGTCTATGTGCTAATAAAAATATCAATTCAGCTGTGCTTCTGATAACTAGCTTATATCAGTATTAACAATCAGGGCTAATAAATGCAGTGAATTATAATGATTGACATCCAAATACAGAGCATACATTAGTTTTTAGTACTTATATAAAATACTGCAGAAACTCTCGCTAATCAGCATTCGTTCATTTCTATAAAAGGGCATAATCTTTCTAACTCATTCAAATTATATTCTAATTTGGCTAAGGGATCACAATGTTTTTGTGATTGTCCTTTTATTAGATCAGTTTCATAAAAAGCACATGACAATAGACAGCAGTCTCCATCTGTCATGTTGAGATTGAAAGCGATACAAAGACTGAGAGCGGCTGCTCCCTTGGAGTCTGACCTCTGTCATTAAACACCTCCATATTGTAAAGGACAGTGTCTCATTCAGACGCTCAGGCCTTTTATCAGCCCACCACACTGACTTACACACTAGATGCATATATAGGGGGGATTTGGGGGGTCTGGCACCCCTCGTTAAGATCTGAATCCAAACCTCTCCAAATAAATAAACAGAAGTACATTTTTCTTTAATATACATATATAAAAAAAACTTCATGTAAGTTGGTCTGAGTATATGTTTCCAATTGTCCTTAAATAGATGTTCTAGTCATGGTTGCTTAAAGGATTAGTTCACTTTAGAATTACAATTTCCTGATAATTTACTCACCCCCATATCATCAAAATGTTTCTTTCTTTCTTCAGTTGAAAAGAAATTAAGTTTTTTGATGAAAACATTCCAGAATTTTTCTCTATATAGTGGACTTCAACAGGGTACAACGGGTTGGAGGTTTCAATGCAGCTTCAAAGAGCTATACACAATCCCAGCCGAGAAATAAGGGACATATCTAGCTAAACAATTGCTCATTTTCTAAAAATAAATAAATAAATTAAACAATTATATACTTTTCAACCACAAATGCTCATCTTGCACTGCTCTGCGATGAGCCACGCATTACGTTGTAATCATGTTGGAAAGGTCACGTGTGACGTTGGCGTAAGTACCTCGCATTTACAAAGCGAACGTGCAAAGACTACATCAAACGGCCTTTACAAAAAAAAAGGGTAAAACAACAAATGTTGGGCAATTTTGAAGTTGGAGGAGAAAATTAGATGGATTTTTTCGCCCAACCGCGGTACTTCCGCCTACGTCACACGTGACCTTTCAAACGTGATTACGTAATGCGTGGCGCATCACACAACATTGCACGACAGGCATTTGTGGTTAAAAAGTATATAATTTTTTATTTATTTTTTTTAGAAAATGACCGATCGTTTCGCTAGATAAGACCCTTATTCCTTGTCTAGGATCGTGTAGAGCCCTTTGAAGCTGCATTTAAACTACAATTTGGACCTTCAACTCATATCCTGTTGAAGTCCACCATATGGAGAAAAATCCTGGAATGTTTTCCTCAAAAACCTTCATTTCTTTTCGACTGAACAAAGAAAGACAAGTCTGTAATGATTATAATGAAAGCACTGGTTTTGTGGCATCACGCTGCTCACTCGCACTTTTTAATAGTATGTGTGTATGTTCTGTGAGGTTCAGACTCGTCTCCTTCCGGTTCAAGACCTGCTTTCTTGGTCTGTCCACACCAGGTCCTGATCTCCACTTAGCCCAATTCAAGTCAATTTGTTATTGCAAATATAAATGTAGTGGACGGGTAATATGCAGTGGCCTTAGGAGAAATCCCAGAGCGCTTCCCCTTCACTCCTGACCTCCCATCCAAACTGCCCCCTTTTGTTCGTTAAGCCATTCAGCTGCCAATCATCCTGGGGCTTTTTCATTAAATTCACTACAGCAGTGAGTTCCAGCTATCACAGGAATGTGTATAAGTGCTTAATATCAACAGCGCTTGGCCTGACACGTCCACCGAACGGCAAGAGCTTTGGTTTGTTGTCGTATTGTTGCACCAATGTAGCTTCACAAACCCCAAACCGATACGACAAAGAGAGAGTGTTTTGCGGGAACCCGCACGAGCGCTCACCTGACTCCTCGGGCCCCTGGGAGACGTACGGGGCGGTTCGCACGCAATTAAAAACCACACAAACGGAGAACGAGAGAGATCTTCCCCCTCGAGCAGTTGACATTTACCCCAGTTGGATAATTGAGGAATAACATTTGCGTTACAATTTAACATGACCCCTGCCTTCAAAAGCCCTTTCATATTACCACTCTGAAATGACTGCAGACAGCCACGGACACAGACACGATGGGCTGCTTGGCGATGGGTTACTGTTGATGATATAAGAAAAGGAGAAACCTTATTATGACTGTGGCAGAGTCAATGTCAAGAGGAGACGAGTTGCCCTTTTCATTCACGGGCGAACAACTATTAAGAAAAATGTATTAAAAGCTCAGGTGGGTGGGGAGGGGGGGGTGATGCAGCGACCTGGAGCCTGAGCTAAAAGCAAAGGTTAATGGATTGACTGTTACCTGCGCGAGAGGCTTAACGGCGCACCGATACACAGGGGAGAAAATCTCCTCGCGTAGCTTGTTTGTCGGCCGTTGAAATTAAAGGGCTCACACTTATTTGTTGGAGAAATTAGGAGGTTGATCTGTTTATTTCCATCAGAGGAACAAGGTCAAGGCGAGCGCTTAATCACTGGCCGCATGAGTGATGTCTGTTTTCCCGCCGCTTGGCGTTTTGTTCATGTTACGTGGCTGGGATTTAAGCAGGTTTCTACCAAGTGGAATCTGTGATCATGTAGCTATACATAATTTTTTATGTAAAGTGAGCCATGAACTATAACCAACTATTCACTGTGCTTATGTTGTGTTCAAGTCATGTCAGAAAAATCGTATTTATGAGTTTAACATACATGAACGTCACCGAAGTCATAATTACAAGTGGGAAACTTGGGATTTTCTTTAAGCCCGATTTGATAGTGTCAGTGAGAAAAAATGTTGCGCGCAATGTACGTATTAACGGTAAATTTGCTAAACTGAATAAAATTATTCCTTTTTTCATTAAATAAAACTACATTGCATGTATAAGACACCATAGTATTGTAAAGTTACAGTTATTAAAAATATAAACACACCTGATGCACATCCATTTGTAGAAGTAAAGTTGAAAAATCTTGTTCAATTTTATGTAGAAATGGTACATTGCCATCTGGCTCAGACCAAAGTGATTTGAACGCACCTGATGTCATAATTACGACTTCCAAACTCCTAAATACAAACTTTCCAGGATGACTTGAACGCACCATTACTATAACATTTTTTTGGTCAAACACACTTTTACTTGATGCACACTGTAAAAATTTTTTGTTAAAGAAACTAAAAATGTGCTGCATGTGGTAACATCTAAATTAGCTTTTATTATCAATTTATTCAAGCCAAAATATAATTTAATATGATTGAATTATACAAGCAAAGGTCATGTTTAAGGCTCAGATCAGGTGGAAACAGCTCCTCAATCTAACAACTGCACATTTTCACTTTTTACAGTGTAGCGATTATGGGTGTAACAATACCTTCATGCCACGATTCGATACATATCACGATACTGAACTCACAATACAATATTATTGCTATACTCCAAGACAAAGTAAAAGATTAACAAAAAAAATAACGGTTACATTTACATTTATGCATTTGGCAGACGCTTTTATCCAAAGCGACTTACATTGCATTATACTATACATTTGTATCGGAGTATGTGCAATCCCTGGGATCGAACCCATGACCTTGGCATTGCTAGTGCCATGCTCTAACCACTGAGCTACAGGAAAGCTTGATTAAAATGCTAAATTGCACAGGACAATGGTTACACCAGAATAAAAATATTCATGATTCTGAAGCTGAAAATACTAATATAAGACATTTAGCATTATCAAGACCCACAAATATTCCCTCACTGCATTATTATACATTATATTCAACATTATATATATAGTAGTGTAATGTAGTACTGACACTGAAACTCTATAAACTTGAATTTTTTCTCACACAGTAATTTTCATTTCCGATGAGCTATCCACGATACATATTGTTGCATTTTTGTATTGCAATATATTGCGACAAGATAAATTGTTACATCCCTAGTAGAGTGGGTTTTTTTTTATTTTTATTTTTTTTTTATTATTATTTAGCAGAGCTAATTCTCTAAATAAATGCAATAAATTCATTGTATCTTCAAAGGTGAAGATACAATGTTTCTACAAGTTTCAGTCCTCACGACGGGGCTGAAGATTTTTTTCTCCCACACAGCTCTTCCATCAGCACTGATATTTTTATGCAGAGAGCCATATTTCATGTGTCTGCCCCTCCACTGCACGGGAAAACGCCGTCATCTGACTGAGCGAGCTCCTCTGATAAATGACTGACGAGCGGCTGCTACACTTTATTAAAAAGTAATAACAATTTTTGTAGGCTCCCTTCATGTTGTAAGGGGCCCATGAATCAAGGGACATTGGCTGTCTGTATCTGATAAATGCATCGTTTACCATCTGAGGAGTTATTTAGGACTGGCTATTAATTTAAATCACATTTATCTCCTCTGAATAGGGCCGAGAGCTGTGATAGGACTGCAAACGACTGCTAACTGGGGCCTTATTTATTGCTACAGCACGCAAAACAAAAGCTCAATATGCTAAACAGTGTCTGCCAATCACTCTAGTCAATCTTGACCCACCAGTTAGACAATCTTTTCCTCATAAAATATACATTCTGCTTCTCTAGTGCCTGTAGCAATGAGGAACTGAGAAACAGAAAGAGAAAAAAACACAGTTCTCTAGAAGCATTTAACTGAATTTTTGGGAAGAAAAAAAAGTGTAATGTGGCAACATGTAAGACACTCTAATATTCAAATTCTGTGAATGCAAATTACAACACAACCAAAAATGAGGAAGCTCCATTTAATTTGCTGGCAAGAATAGGATAAGACATTTTTAACCATTCAGGGTGTGATGTTACAGAGGATATGACCTTTGACCCTTACTCATAATTCTATGTGACTGTCCTCTTTATGTCGTTGTGCTTTTTTATTACAGCATACATTCAAAATGGTGAAATACGCATTACTATCTACTGTGGTATCCTACAATTGTTAACTCAAGGATCTATTTCTGCTTGATCTAACGAGAGATGTGTGTGCGAAATATATTATGAAATGAAGAGAAATGGGGCTATTCTTGTTTTGGGGTAAAAGGAAACATTATGCGATTTAATAATTCATATAAGGCGCTTCTAACATATTTACCTGTTTCCTCCTTAATTCCCGGGAATGAGATTGAGGTGGTCTCTCTCATATCCTGACAGAGGTTATGAAAACATTTAGCAAGGCACATGGGTGTCTGAGTAAAGCCACCTCAAAATGAAATGAGTGCCACAATTTTCTCCGCCTAATGATATGTCATGTGTGTGGCAGCCTTTAGAATTTAGTTTATGCCTTTTATGTGGAAAAAAGGCAACGATAATGTCAATAATGACTTTTGTCAATGATGACAATAGTGTCAATAATGACTTATGCATGCAGTTGTAACTACAGATGTAGTTCATCACATTAACTAACATCAACAACAAACAAACACAATACTGACTGTACTACAATACTACACAATACTTCATTCTCAACACTACCTCTCAAACCCAACAATCTTCTTTTTGTCAAATGTTACTTTGTTACTGCTCTGATTTTTCTTAAGAATTAATGACATTAAGGCCTGATCACATCAAGGACTATAACGATAAAGATGTAGTTCTAAAACACGGTCTAAACAGTGTTGGGGAAAGTTACTTTTAAAAGCAATGCATTACGATATGGTGTTACTCCCTAAAAAAGTAACTTGCGTTACGTAGTTACATTTTATGGAGAGTAATGCATTGTTACTTTTGCGTTACTTTTTCTCATCTGGGCTGGGCTGTCTGTTTGTTTATATAACAACAACAATTTTTGGCAAATGTAAAGGCCCTTTCACATCAAAAGAGAAATGAATAAGCCTCAGGCTGAAGGGAATGCTCTCAACATAGGGACAGGAGAGCTGTCGGCCAATAAATTGGAAAATGTAAAAAAGTACCAAAACAAAAAAGTAACTTGCCTTACTTATTTGAAAAAGTAACATGTTAAATTTGTAAATTTAAAACTAATACGTTACTTTCCTAGTTACTTGAAAAAAGTAATCTGATTACGTAACTCGCGTTACTTGTAATGCTTTACCCCCAACACTGGTTCTAAATTAAAGGATTAGTTCACTTCAGAATTAAAATTTCCTGATAATTTACTCACCCCCATGTCATCCAAGATGTTTGTCTTTCTTTCCTCAGTCACAAAGAAATTAAGGTTTTTGAGGAAAACATTCCAGGATTTTTCTCCATATAGTGGACTTCAATAGTTACTAACGGGCTGAAGGTCTAAATTGCAGTTTCAGTGCAGCTTCAAAGGGCTCTACATGATCCCAGCCGGGGAATAAGGATCTTATCTAGCAAAACGATCGGCCATTTTCTAAGAAAAAAAAAAATATATATACTTTTTTACCACAATTGTTTGTCTTTCACTGCTTTGCGATGCGCCACGCATTACGTTATCATGTTTGAAAGGTCACGTGTGACGTAGGCAGAAGTACTGTGTTTACAAAGCAAATGTGCAAAGACTTTACAAAAAAAGGTAAAACAACGATGTCTTTACACCCTATACCACGGTACTTCCGCCTACGTCACACGTGACCTTTCCAGTGTGATTACGTAATGCGTGGCGCATCGCAGAGCTGTGCAAGATGAGCATTTGTGGTAAAAAATTTTTTTTTTTTTTTTTTTTTNCTCGCCATAGGCTGCGCAGCCAAGCCGCGCCGTCATTGGTTCAACGACTTACAATGAGTGAACCAATGACGATGCAGTTGCACTGCGTTATTGAAAAGGCTTCAGTAGCGGGGAAAAAGGGAGACTTTTCCCCCATACGCAGTACGAGTGAAGTATCGAAAGGGAACCTTAAATTCTTTTTTACTGAAGAAAGAAAGACATAAACATCTTGGATGACATGGGGGTGAGTAACTTATCAGGAAATTAATTCTGAAGTGAACTAATCCTTTAAGAAGAATAGCAGAGTCCAAATCACAACTATAAGGATAATGACACAGAGAAACAACATCATTGGAATCACTTTCAGAACGATTTTTTTCCAGCTGATGAACGATAAAAACTTCCATTCTGCTTTAAAGACCTCGAGCATTTAAAGCGACAGACGACAAAACTGCTGCGTGAACATAGAATAAACAGAACGATATTGTCTGCTGGTGTGGATGCTAATATAGTTATCGTTATAGTTATCTTTATAGTTATAATTCTTGGTGTGAAAGGGCCTTTAGTTGGATTTATTTAAGGCAGCGGCATACAGGCATGTGTTTTTGAGGAGCCACTCTATATATTCATAGGCATATATAGGGTATTTATTATATATCATATTTAAATATTTTTTGACACATTCATACTATCCAGAGCATATTTTCTAATGTCCCAAGCATATAGTTTCACTCCTATGAAAATAACTAAACCAGATGATGTTTAGTAACCTTCCAAGCCGTATTTAATAAGGACAGTCATAACCAGGGCCAGATGCAGGAGTCTGAATGATTTGTTTGTAACTGTGATGAGGTCACGTTTGAACGAGACCTCTGAACTCGAGGAACCAACACAAATGAAACAACAGCAGTTTCACATCTAGCATTTAGCCTCGGCTTAGAGAAAATGAAAGCGAGAGCGTGTGAGATGTGTTCAGGCCGAAGCGTGGTACACCTCGCGCGTATGTGTGCGCACTACGTCATGTTTGTCTAACCCTGTGCTGGACTCGGAGAGGCCGCGGCGGTAATTGAAACACAACAGAATTAAGTTACAAATATCTGACAGGACTCTGTGTGTACAGTAAAACCCCAGACGCTCCTCGGGTTAGCACATATTTTCTTTTAATTAGTTTTTCATTCGCTTCCTTACGTCTTGAATCAATATGGATAAGTGTGTCTTGTGAGGCTGTTCTGTGTGTTGCTAAACGTGTCGCCTCCCACATCGAAACAAAATAATTCATCAAACACACTCCATCCGATCCTCACGGTGAGAATAAAGCTGCGTGACCTGAACGAACCTCACACATATTCACCGACACACTGAAATATATGGCTCATGACTCAACTCTAAGTACTGAATTCCTGCCTCGATACAACCACAAAATATTTGATTAACTTATTTATGTGTGTGTGAATGTGAGAAAAGACTCAGAGAGCATTGGCCTCATGATTAATGGTGCATGTCTTGACAACAGGCCAAACCTGTGTTGCTCCAGGCCTTTAGGTGTTTCTTTAGCCCAGATGAAGGGTGCCGGGGGCCGCCCCGGTCGCCTGCGGGATGCAGGTGTGTTTGGGGAGCCGGTGCATGATTTCGGGTCCACATAATAACACTCAGACTCAGGAAAGCGTAGTGACCCAAAAGTGTAGTGCTTAAGACCTCATGTATGTTATCAGACCTCAGACTGTCTTCATTCTTAATAAAAATCTGTTGTTTAACTGCACTGTAAAAAGTACAACTTGCAAACCGTTTTTCTAACAAATGTAAAAAGCTTGAACAACAACAAAATTTTAGTAGGTTGAGTCTGTTTATTATTTTGTGTGAACTGAACAAAAGTTGTTTTGTCAACCTGTATTTGTTCAACAACACTGACTACTGACAGTAAAATACACTATCGATCAAAGATTTTAGGTCTGTAAGATGTTTTTGAGAGAAGTCTCTTCTGCTCACCAAGCCTGTATTTATTTGATAAAAAATATAGTAAAAATGGTAATATTGTGAAATATTATTACAATACAAAAGAACTGTTTTCTATTTGAATATATTTTAAAATGTAATTTATTCTTTGATGCAAAGCTGAATTTTCAGCATCATTACTCCAGTCTTCAGTGTCACATGATCCTTCAGAAATCATTCTAATTTGCTGATTTTAAAAAACATTTCTTATTATTATAAATGTCGAAAACAGTTGTGCTGCTTCATATTTGTGTGGAAACCATAATAAAGGTTTATTTTAAGGATTTTTTGATGAATAGAAAGTTCAAAAGAACAGCATTTATTTGAAATAGAGATCTTTGTAACATTATAAATGTCTTTACTGTCACTTTTGATCAGTTTAATGCATCCTCGCTGAATATTAATTTAATTAAAAAAGAAATCTTCCGTAAAAAATAGTGTGCCGTCAACTCATGATAGTGTTTATCAAATTGATCAATCTGAAAAACTGATAAAAATTATTTTAAATAAATAAAATAAAAAAACAGTGTCTCAACATCGGTGATAACTAAATTAAAAGATTTTGCATGCTATTATTCTGTAAACGAGCTCAGTGTTATTCAGCCGGTGTCTCTGTGCTGTAAACTGCAGTCTAGAGCACAAAACAGACACTAGATGGCTGCAGATAATGGAGTTCAGCACTAATGAATTGCTCAATCCACTGAGCTCTTGACTGTACAAAACACACAACACACACGGCTCACCACAGTGAACGTATCCCATGATTCCCTTCAGTACATGTCTGCAGGTGAATGACAGTGACGACCGCTGTGACCTCATTTGAGGTGCTTATGACTTTAGGTTGTTATTCACAGAGCACATTAGCCATGATTTTAGACAGTGTTTACTGTAGGATTATGTCTTTTGCACAATTCATAATGGTAATATGTTCTTCAGCACCGATTCTTAATTGTTCTATCCCATTGAGTCTTAAAGCGATAATTCACCCATAAATTTAAATTTTTTTTTTAACTTCTTCCAGCAAGCACATAGGAGATATTTAAAAAGCAATTTCACATAGCTCTTTTCCATATAATGAAAGAAGAAAAAAAGCATTTCCTGATTATTTATTCATCCCAAGGCCATCCAAGATGTATATGACTTTCTTTCCTTAGCCGAAGAGAAATTAAGGGTTGGGAGGAAAACATTCCAGGATTTTTCTCCATCTAATACAAGTAAATGGTGCCCAATGTAGACAAAATCAATATTTAGGCAGCTTCAAAGGGCTCCACACCAGTTGACGAATAAGGGTCTTCTTCTTTAGTGAAATGATCAGACATTTTCAGATTTTTTTTTTTAAATTATATACTTTTTAAGTACAAATGCTCACCTTGCTTCAGCTCTGTGAAGCATTTTTCAGAAGACGGTTGCGTTTAGGAGCTCTTGTGTGAGGTATGCACATTGGGAAGGTTATACGTGGTGTAGGTGGCAAGAATTGTTTGCAAGTGTGGAGAAATGTGGAGAACAAATTTCATTTCTGTATATTAGTATGTTTCAGTTCATTTAAAAAAAAATTATCTGTCCATGTGTGTATTCTGGATGCAAACTCCTTGTAAACAATGGGTTGTTCTTGACGCCAATACCACACGTGACCTTCCCAATGTATATCACTTGAGAGGTCATGAACTCGGCCGTCTCGTGAACGTGCTTCGTAGAGCTGGACCAAGTCAATCAGAGAAGAATTTTCAGTCCTTCCTTATTAATTTCCTCTCAAACATTAACTATAGCACGCCAATTGTATGGACCAATTTTAATTTTATGACACATGGTTTTTGTCCTTTTGATTCTTAAAAGGTTAATTCACCCAAAAATGAATTTATTGTCATTTATTACTCACCCTCATGCCATTCCACACCCGTAAGACCTTTGTTCATCTTTGGAACAAAGGTCTTACGGGTGTGATATTTTTGTTGGAATCCGATGGCTCAGTGAGGCCTGAATTCACAGCAATGACATTTCCTCTCTCAAGATCCATTAATGTACTAAAAACATATTTAAATCAGTTCATGTGAGTACAGTTCAATATTAATATTAATATACGGTTCAATATTAATATTATAAAGCGACGAGAATATTTTTGGTGCGCCAAAAAACTAAATAATGACTTGTATAGTGATGGCCGATTTCAAAACACTGCTTCAGGAAGCTTCGAGCATAATGAATCAGCGTGTCGAATCAGCTGTTCGGAGCACCAAAGTCACGTGATTTCAGCAGTTTGGCGGTTTGACACGCGATCCGAATCATGATTCGATAGGCTGATTCATAACCCTTCCGAAGCTTCCTGAATCAGTGTTTTGAAACAAAATATTACAAATACAAAATAAATAAAAATATTTATAATATTAATATTGAACCACTGTACTCACATGAACTGATTTAAATATGATTTTAGTACATTAATGGATCTTGAGAGAGGAAATGTCATTGCTGGCTATGCAGGCCTCACTGAGCCATCGGATTTAATCAAAAATATCTTAATTTGTGTTCCGAAGATGAACGAAGGTCTTGCGGGTGTGGAACGGCATGAGGGTGAGTAATAAATTACATTATTTTCATTTTTGGGTGAACTAAACCTTTTAAGGCATAGTTTACACAAAAATAAATATTCTGTCATCATTAACTCACCCTTAAGTTGTTCTAAACCTGTATGGGATTTTTTTTTCTGTTGAACACAAAAGATGATATTTTGAAGAATGTTGGTAACCAAACAGTTGCTGGTCCCCATTGACCTCCATAGTATTAAAAATATATACATGTATACTATGCAAGTCAATTGGGGACCAGCAATATTGTGAACATTCTGCTATAAAGAACCGTAATGAGGGTAAGTGTGTGATGACAAAATGTGCATTTTGTTTTCTTTAGGCTTTTGTGGGTATCAAGATGTCCAAATCATTTTAACATAACTCGCAGAATAACACATGGATCAAAATACCATGAAGGAGAAGCAGAGGAAATGTATGGAAAGAACAGCAGATTTTCTAGGCCGCAATGACTTATTTGAGGTTGTGGTAAAACTATATTCTTGGAGAAAATGGGGATATTCATCTCTTTCCTTTGGTAGAGATTACGCTATTTCACAATCAATAGAGCAGTCCGAATACATTTTTATTGGGTGCATTACACTGCAAATGAATTGTAGAGCCGGGCAAAGCCAATTGGATGTGTGATGGAATATGTGCGAGCCGCACTTTGACAATCCGTTACATTTCCAGAACATGTAGATTAATGGCGTTCAACACATGCCACATCTCTGGTATTTATTAGACTCCATTACAGCACACTCATGGGCCCGGCGCCGATGTATCAAGAACAATTGATTATCTTTAAACTGAGAGGAGCCTAATCTCTCCACAGGAAGTGCAGAGAGTGCTTTAAATATGTTCCACTTCGCTCTGTAATATTTTTCACCTTAAAATGCAATTGCCGCCTTTATTTATGGGGCGAATGCCGCAGTGCTGCGGTGGTCTTTATCTGGCTGAATTTAGACAGTTTTATTAAGACTCCTCTAGGATTTCGGTGGATTTGTCTGCTGCTAGATCATAGCATTAGCATCTTTGAGAGATTACATTCAAGCACAGCAGCAGTAAATACATGTTTATCTCGTAAAGCCTTCATTTATTCGCTCTGATTCCTTCATAGTTATCTCTGCTAGAGAAGAAACTCTCTGTGCAGAAGAAGGCCAGAAGAATCCTTCTGTTCAGTGCATGGATGTCTGTCTTCTCTCTTCTGTCAGATCAAGTGAATTCGGTTTAACATCTTTTTCCTGTGTGTGTGTGTGTGTGTGTGTGTGTGTGCGTGCGTGCGTGCGTGTGTTATTTGGTTTAAAATGCAAAGATGTGCTAAAAGTNTGCGTGCGTGCGTGTGTGTGTGTGCGTGTGTGTTATTTGGTTTAAAATGCAAAGATGTGCTAAAAGTTGGTTTGTTGGATGTATACCCACAATGATTTATGATTGTTGATCATTTTGCCAAAAAAATAGACAATAGTTATGTTCATTCAAGCACTCTTTCTAAACAAAAGAACATTTTAAATGTTTTTGAAATAAGTCTCTTATGATCACCAAGGCTGCTTTATTTGATCAACAATGCAGTAAAAACAGTAATAGTGTGAAATATTATTACAATTTAAATAAATGCTTTCTATTTGAATATATTTTAAAATGTAATTTATTCCTGTGATCAAAGGTGAATTTTCAGCATCATTACTCCAGTCTTCAGTGTCACATGATCCTTCAGAAATCATTCTAATGTGATGATTTGCTGCTCAAGAAACATTTCTTCAGTTATTTGCAAAAAAAAAAAAATAGACAATATTTATATTCATCCAAGCACTCTTTTAACCCCATAAATGTTTTTGAAATAAGTATTTTATGCTCATCAAGGTTACATGTCTTTGATAAAAAATAATAAGATTGTGAAATATTATACATTATTTGGATTTTCAGCATCATTACTTAATTTGTCACATGATCCTTCAGAAATGTGTGCTGTTGTTGACACAAAATGGACAATATTTAAGCATATTTTAAACAAAAAGAAAGAAAAAAACAGCTGCATCCCACCATATTATTAAACATCGGAAATTATTTTCTGTGGTAATCGTCATTATACAGTTTTACTCGTTCAGCTTTTACCCCTCTTATAGCAGAACTGTTCCCTGAATGTGTTTTAATCATGTTAAAGATGTACGCTAAAGCCACATTTTATACGAGGTGCACCTGCCTCATCCATTTTCCTATTGCAGTGGAGGCTCATGGGAATGCTAGCATATAACTGACTATGGGATTAGCCACCCGTGTCATCTCCCCAGCCCCATTCTGCTACTTATCTCCTATCTGCAATACAAATGAAGCACAAACTTAATTCAATTTGATGTGATATACTTGCATTTAAAGGTCCGGGAAGCCCGGGCAACTTTTTTTTTCCTGAGTGCGTTCCACAGCGCGAGGCGTCTGATGACTTTGTCGAGGTGGAACAGCGGAGAGAAGAGCAGGCCTGGTGTGCTGGGGGAGATACGGCCGTCCCCCGGAGTCATATTTGTATTCTCTGAGCCCCGTCTCTTACTCCCCCTTCCACCTCCCGGATCTGTAAATTGGATTTGGCATGGAGTTGTGTTCCTTGCACACACTGAGGAAGAGCCTCCATCTGATCTACAGGAGCAAAACCTTCATTTAGTGGTTCAACACAACTGTCCTGCTTTTTGTTCTCTAATTCTGCTGCTCTCTATCCAGCTTATTTTTAACATAATAGCAGTCATGGCCATTTGTAAACTCAGTGCGGAAAAACAGAGAAAAAATGCTGTTGTCTACCCTTTTGCCAATTAGGTAGGAAGATCTCAACACCCATAATGCACTGGGCATGTTGCCGTCCAAGGCCACGCCCACCAGTCTGCTCTGGATTGTTTACAGAGTCAAATACTTGTTAGCTACTTGTTTTAGTAGCTAATACTTCTTAGCAAACTTTTAGTCATAATGGTGTCGACTTATATTGTTCTCCAAGAGTAAACGTTTAACGGGAGCGAGTTATTTTCGGTTTCCAGTGAAGGATCCAGCGAGTTGTAGGCAGTGGCTAAAAGCTGAAAATAATACGGAGAGAACGCCACGATGGAAAATTTGAAAAACATCTGTTTTAGTCAACATTTCAAACTTGATGACAATGTACACAGTGTTTTAGTCCAAACGGAGGAGAAAAAACTGAAAGAAACTGCCGCCCAAACTCTCAAAGCAAACTCCGTCATACGGCATACAAGTAAGAAATCTGTTGCCATAGTTTTCCATTTTCAGTATAATGCTGTTTAAAGAGTAGACATAGTACAATACCATTTTCAGTGATAAACCTACTCTTGCAATAACCCTCTGCCGATCCGACTGTCCGTGGATGGGGATGCAAAAGTGCGAAAGTATAATCTGCAGGTTTCAAAAAAAGCCCTGGAGCTTTCAGAAGTTTTCTCAGTCCAGGTAACACGGAGAATGAGTAAAAATTTTTTATTTTATACTACCGGTATTGTAACAATTCAAAGCAGGTTGAAAATCGGCAAAGTCACACTTGAACTGAATACATGATGTTCACTAACCACATAACATCTATTAAGCTGCTTGATATTGCAAAATAATCTTTATCGTATTATTTTAATTTATTAGCGTAATTATAAACATATTGCTTTGTAGCACAAATATAGTTTACCATTTACTGCACTTTGTTATTCTTCTAGTTATAGAAAAATGTTATTCTCAACAATCAGGTGTCTTCAGTGTTGGCAATACAAAAATAAAGAGTTATTAATTCATCTTTGACATCTGTCTGTGATACACATATATATAAACCAATTGGTTGCCACAATTGTATTGAGTAGATATCACGTATTACTTTTTACAGTGTTGTTTGCAGTAAAATGAGAACTTTTATTTAAATGAGAACTTACTGTTAACCAATTGACCATTCGCAATGTTACTGTTGCCACATCCGACAAGCCATTCTGCTCTCACGCCACACGTTCTCATGCAGTGAAATATACAAAGTGGAGCAAAGAGGACACTGACAACGCTTCGACAGACAAGACAAAGCAGGTTATTTTTGATATGAAACAAAGTCCCAAATTTTGTAATTTTTGTAAACAATAAGTACCGTTTTGGGGCTTTTTAATGTTTCGTGACAGATTGCTGTAGCGCCTAAGCTCAAGCGGCTCGTGAACCGATCATCTCTTCCTACTAGTTCATTTTATAGCATCAAATAAACATGAATGAACATCAGAAGGAATGTTGTTTCAACCGCGGTGATCAACTGGCGGTCAGTACACATCATTTCCAAGTTCAAGTCCACCGAAGTTAATCTGCTAACTCCTCTGACTGCTTTGTCGGACAAAATGGCGGATTCGGCATTATGATTGGTTAGATCACCTGTCAAACTCCTAGCGAATTGTACCGTAGAATTTTACAATTTATCATTAAAATCTTTCATTGTTAAAAATGATTTTTTTTTTTTTTTTTACAGTGTATTAGCAATAAAAATGTGTTTGTCTTTGTTTAAACTAGAGTGGTGTGGATTTCTGTATCCCTTCACAAGTTGTCTGTTTTTTTGTGGGTTGTTGTAGTTTGTTGTTGTTCCGTCTCTTCCTTTTGTTTTTCGTCTGTGAAACAACTGGCCAGGGCTGCGTTTCCCAAAAGCATCATAAGCCTAAGTTGATTGTAGAACATTTGCCACCAATTGTCTCTTCGATCAACTTAGGCTTATGATGCTTTGGGGAAATGCAGCCCAAGCTAGTGTTGCCACCTTATGGACCAACTAGTTTGTGCAGTAAAACCCAAGGCGCTTGTGTGAAAAATAGGCCTGCAAGCGCATAATGCTGATGATGAATTTTACATAACTCTGAAAATGTAAGCATAACCGTATGTGCAAAAACCGAAGTATGCTTTGGGCTTAATAGTAACTAACTTGTGCATCGTGTTCCGTACATCAATGACTTAGGCTTGGTTTGAAAACTTTCCCTGCTGAAGATCCCATAAGTGTGTGTACCTGTGTGTAATTATCACTTTGACATTCATTGTGTTTGATGTGAGAAAGATGCAAATATCGAGATCTTGGAATGCACGGCAAACAAAGGCTCTGTGTATCGCCCCTTATTTCCAACAGCGAGGGCAGAGAAGATGTTTGTCCTGTGGGACATGTACCAGTGTTTCCAAATCTGATCTGGGTAACAGGAAAACAATGAGAAAGGCCTGCTGCATTCATACTCTTTCCAATACGCCATGCTTTCTTAACTATGTAAATATTCATGTTTTCTTTCCATTTCTTTTGTTAATTGACACGCAGGGCTCATTATTTCTGGTTTGAATTCATTTGTGGTGAATGATCTTGGAAAGACAAGACGCTCTGTGATTGTAATGATGCTCTCAGATCGCTATTAGCTGCTTCTGTGAGTCTAAGAAAAACTGTTTCACCAAAATCATCCCTTTCATCATAATCAACTAAGCTTCAAAGTAAACATCCAGCAGTGCTTTTAACATCTGAATAACATGACACACTCGAGAAAAGACCTACACTGCGGAGACTTGTGCGTATGATGTGATCTTTCCATAAACGCTTCTGGAGCTGCGACTTTACATTGGAGAAGTTACTAACTGGTTTCATACACTTCACTGGGTTTTGGAGCATTTTCAAGGAGCAGCTCCTTGAGACAAGAGCGTTTATCTTTGGTGCAGAGTCAGGGCTCCTTGAGGGACCGCCTGAGGCCTTGGAGGAAACAATTCCCTTCAGTTTGCTGGCCGCAGGGCGTTAAGGTCCACCATGCAATTGAAAAGGCAAAAACTAGGTCCTTTGTTTATATACTTATTCGTACAATGAACCAATTCATTGGGTTTGAAAATAAAAAAAAAAAATTTGTCTCACCGCCATGTCCTTCGAAATCTGTATGGCTATTATTTCTTTTGTGGAATATTTTGAGAAATGGCTCTGTGTTTGTTGTGTCCATACAATAAAAGTCAATGGGCTCCAATGTTTTTGGACACCAGTGTTCTTTTTATGTTCTGCAAAAGAAAGGTTTGTAATGGCATGAGGTACAGTAAATGATGACAGAATGATAATTTTTTGAGTGAATTATCCCTTTATGATGTCTTTAGCAGTGCGATAGGTTTAGAACATCTAAATTCCCCAACAATTTCATCCCATTTCTACTGTTCAGTCTCAACGGAATATGACTTTTGTTAATTAATAGTAGTTTAATACAATGTGTACAATAAGGTAAAGTTCAATGAATCACCCCTTAATTAATTTGCTACACAATTTTAAAGCCCTTTTTCCATCTGACTGGCTTGAATTGATTCTGCCATGCTTTAGGACGTCTATTATACCAGCTTCAGCTTTGTCAGGCATCATTATTTTCAAATTGAGCTTGTCGGCTCACAGGTTTGAAAAAGAAACCCATTAAAATTTCCCATCCAGTAAGAGTTATCACATCCATCTCATGGACATGGTGTGAGATTTTAATCCACGAGATCCACCCGTACCTGCTATATGAAGTTGTGTTCAGATGATAATCTCAGATTAGATACACGACATCAGAAACCACAGATTCCAATCTTTATTTCTAGTACAAAGAAAAACATAAGAGAGAACCTTGGGCAACTTTCATAATACATGTATGTAGGCATACAAACTCTTTCACTTATTATGTTCTCATAGCGGTCATAAATCCTGTTCGGTTTCCTAATTAGAGTGTGCTGTAACTATTTGCAAACCCTTAATGATTTACTGCATTCTCCCCGGATAGAACGTCTGTGGTGCGTTTGTGAAACTTTACAATTGACTTCATCTGATGATGACTTGTTACAAGTAAAGTTTTTACACCTCAAAGCTCTGGTGAATCTGTGAGCAATGAGCATGACTCCAGGTGAAGGAGCTCACCATTCACCACAGCGGATCAGGAAGGCAGCCGTGTCCATCCGCCAAAATGGCTCAGATGGCAGCCGAGAGCCCAGCGCTGTCGGACAGACGGCCAGCGCTCAATGCAGACGGCAGCAGGGCCGAGCGTGAAGGGATCAGCTTCTGTTTGCATGTGTTTGCAAGGGAAAACAGGCACAATACGAGCTCCCTGAGCCACTAGGCTCCTGTCACCTCTGGATTTCATTGTCAGCATCCAGAGAGAGGGAATTTTGGCTTGGCCTCTCATGTAATGCTCCCTGGACAAGCAACTGGGCATGTGATCCACCAAATCCCAAAATACTGCCGGACTTGATCTGTCTTTGCCTATCTGTTGTGTTTTACAGTGTGTTGGAGCAGATTCACCCATGCATACAAGAATAGTATATCATCAGGATTAAAGTTGTGCAATTTCTGCATTCTGTTATGATGCTCAAAGTTCAATGCAAAGAGAGATTTTCTTTTACAGAAATCACTTTAAGGACTACAACAAATGGCTGGTAGGGACTACAACGAGCTTCTTCCTGGGTTGGTGACATCACAAACCCCAATATTTACAAATTGCCTTCCCCCACCCCCGGGGACAGTTATGATAACAGTTCCCTGCCCCCGGGAACATGCAACAAAGGGGATGAGGCCATGTTGGGCTGCTTTAGAGAAGAGGAAGAGTTGTTGTAGTAGAGTGTTGTTGTCATGCCGTCATTTTACACCGGACTGCTTCACAAATGAGGGTCCATTCAACACTGGATTTGCAAAAAAGATTAACATGACGGCACATGCTACTGGATGAGTTGAATCAACTCCACAGCAACTACATAAATTTATCCACTAACCATTCAGAAACGTCCAGATGCATTCTAAAAGTTGTAACTTCTTCCTGAGTCTCTCCATCAGTGTCCGACTCCGGTTTGAACAATGTAAGGCTGAACACCCTTACTGACAATACTCATTTTGACTGCGTGAGATTCTCCAGCTTTGTTGTTGTTGAGCAATCGAAGCGCAAGCTGTTAAAGCTCCGCCCTCTTTTGGAAAGCGGGCCGGGAGCAGCAGCTCATTTGCATTTAAAGGGACACACACAAAAACAGCATGTTTTTGCTCACACCCAAATAGGGGCAAATTTGACAAGCTATAATAAATAATCTATAATAAATGCTATAATAAATGATCTGTGGGGTATTTTGAGCTGAAACTTCACTTATATTACATCTTGTAAAATGGGCATTTTTTTTATATAATTTTTTTTTATCGTTAACTAAAACTAAAACAAACTAAATTAAAAATGTACTATTAATGAAAAATATATGTTAGATTAACCATTTGAACTTAAAAAAACTGTAATGAAAATATAAATGATGCCTTGACAAATAACTGAAAGTGAATTACAAAAATTACTTAAACTAAAACTGATATAGAAATAAACTAAAACTATATAAATTATTTAAAATAAAATCTAAGAAACAAAACTACTAAAGTGTAAGCTAAAATAAAAAAAGCTCATTCAATGTATTAATACATTTTGTAATAGTAAAAATATAAAAAAAAAAGATTTGCTCTGTAAATGTAGATGTAGTGTGTAATTATTGTAATGTATTAAAGAGCAAAAAGCTGACTTACTGTGAAATAGCCATTTATTTTTAAGTATTAATATGCATAAAACATAATTCTGGTTACATTGTTTAAGAATAGAACATGTTTGACCCAAAGAACATGCCTTTGGATGTCTTTAGAGGAATAAAGTCACATCAGTGTGTGTGTTGGCAGATGCTTATGAGCGGATGTGTGTGTTGGTGTGAGACTATGGAGCCGTCACGAGCGATGACCCCACCCTCAGAGCCCCTGGGAAGAGGACTGAGGCTCACCGTCTGGAACGGAGTGTGTCCCGGGCATGAGTGTACACTACAACCGCAAAATTGATTTGGACAGCTGCTCGACAGAGCCACATGTGTCCCAGGTTAACTTTACAGAGGCCGATGTCAATCCAAACTCACACAGGGACAGAAAGCTACTAACAGATACAATACACTTCAGTTCAGCACACAGTGCGGCTACAGCTTTGACGCAAGGATAAATTATGGATGTATTACATGTATTGTACTTGTAGACACAATGACAGTAGATGTAATATATTTTAAATGTAAAATGTATCAAGGATGTATCAAGGAATAGTTCACCCCAAAGTGATAAGTCACTATTTACTTAACCTTCACCGTAAAGACACGTATGATTTTATATATATATATATATACAGGTCCTTCTCAAAAAATTAGCATATTGTGATAAAGTTCATTATTTTCCATAATGTAATGATAAAAATTAAACTTTCATATATTTTAGATTCATTGCACACCAACTGAAATATTTCAGGTCTTTTATTGTTTTAATACTGATGATTTTGGCATACAGCTCATGAAAACCCAAAATTCNTAAAATATGAAAAAGAAGTGCACTTAATTGTACTGAATGTGCACTGGTACTAGTTTACCAAAATAGCAACAATAAACAGCAAAATCAGTATCAAAACACTATGTTTCTTAACACATTTAAAAAGTGAACTTTGTAATAATGTCAAAATAAAAATATAAAATAGTGTTATGTTTTGATAACCGTTTGTCGTGCTTTAAGGAAGTACACTAATTTTGATGTGATGACTAACATACTAAAGCACATGGAAAGTACTTATAATTTTAACCGTAGTGTGTCTGATATTACATTTAAGTTAATTTATATTAAATGTACTTGATTGCAACTTCATCATTACAAATGTGTAATTGCAAATATGTTTGAATATATGACATACTGTATGTTTTCAGTAAAAATGGCATTAAAATACATGTGTTTACCATAAATACTTGTCAGTACATATTAACCATATTTCAAAGACAATAGAAGTCATTATGAAAATACAATGTAGGCTACTTAAGTCCTATTAAGTGGGTCAAAAAAAGATACTGCATTTATTATAAAGGTACCCTATAATTAATTTTCTTTTAATTGCAGTTAAGAGTATGTAAACATTGCATTCAGTTTGCACTTAAGTATATTCTTTTAAATTATATTATTTCCGTGATAAGTACTCTTTTTAAAAGTATGCAAAAGTGTACTTCTTTTTCACAAGGGTTTTCCATACAGTTGACCGCATAACATAAAAGTATGACTGGGAATGTATTTCAGGGTTTCAAAAACTTATATTTGTGTGAATAAGAAAATGAATTGAGTTCAAATACGGATGGAAGGTGAATGGAAGAGCTGCAAAATGTGATAATAATATGGCTTTTATAGAGGAGAGGTAGGAAGAGTCTGCAGTTTTCTGTCTGTCACTGTTAACTTACTGTTTTCTACTCTTACTCCTCCTGTAACTGCTATGTCTGTTGTCTGGTTGGCTCAGTGTCAGTCTAAGGTGAGACTGGCTACTGGAAGTGCAGTTACCCGGGAAAGGTGATATAATTTGAGCTTTTTAACTTGTGATATGCAAGCAGAGATGAGGAGCAGTCGCCCACAGCGGGCATTAGGTTCCGCATGGTCTCATGTTAACCTGCGTCATGTTTACAGCGCCATCGGATCGGCCCGGGAAAGCAGACATATTCGTTACAAACAACTGCGCCTGTTTTTAACACCCGTTCAAAGATAGCGGACAAGATAACAGGACAAGTGAAGAAGCCGCACACTTGTCTAGCTAATTATAACATTTAAAAGGACAAAAGAGGATTGGGCGCTCAGGTGGAAACCATGAACCCTGTTTCATAACAGTGCATTAATAAATGAGAAATTAACAGAACTGAAGAAATATAACCACTGTTTCTTTCATGTTTATAGTGGACTTATGCCACTATATTGAATCCAACCTGCATCTGCTGAATTGCATCGTTTACAGTGAAAATTTGAAGTTTTGTCTCTGTTTTTGATTGCTAGAAATTTGCTGTGCATTTTGCTTATACAATTACATAAACATTAATAGTGTTCAGAATCCATGCTGTTTAATAACTACCAACATAATAACTGTGCTGTTATCTGAGTAACTCAGTGTGCTGTATTGAAATCCAGAAGCAATGATGCAGAAAAGCAGTGACGATTACATTCAAACAAGAACCCGATACAACAGACTGTATTTTTGCATATCTCAGTGTGTTTGGCCAGATACTCAGATGCTCATCTGCGTCCTTAATCAAGTTGACAGCGTACCCCTCTCATGAAGAGATAACATTTATTATAGACGTAAGCTACACATACGGGCGAGGAGGGAGTTTGCGGTATTCGCTCAACACCTTGTAATCACTGCTGTCTGGGTTTAAGTGTGCTTCAGGATCTATTGACTCCATCTTTAGTCAATAAATTATGCCCAGGTCGGGCCCACTGCGGAGCCGAGTGCTGAATACGTACGTGATGAACCTCACCTGCATCTGTGCTAGCTGTCCTGGATGCTGGTGGTTTTGCAGAAGTGTGGACCGCTAAGCCGTCCTCCATATTGCAACTGTCAAAGCCAATCTGTGAACTACGGTGGCCGAGAGAGCTCAACGCGCTGCAACTAAAGAAAACACATGCAAATAGGAAAAAAACACCAGCAAATTAAGAAAATACCTTAATCAGTTTGACAACACGTGCAGCAAATAGCTACTCACAACACAACCAAATACAGAAACACGCTGCAAATAGCACGGAAATGTTTTAAGGGGGCCCCAACAAGTGACGAACCTGGTTGGGACATGCTTTTAGTTTAATGTCTACTCGTCAGTGGTGTTGTCGATGACCTGAAATGTGAGTTTTTTTTGTTTTGATATTGTATTTTTACATCCTGATCATATGTGCTCTGGGAGTATTTGAAGCGCATTTCTGTATTTGGTTGCGTTGTGAGCAGGGCTTGACATTAACCTTTTTTGCTCACCAGCCACTGTGGCTAGTGGTTTTACTAAGTTACGAGCCACTCAGCATTTTCACTGGCCACAATTCTGACATCGATACCATGGGGAAAAACTGCCATATAGATATTTGGTGACCTGCTGTCACTTTAAGACCTGACGCACAGATCATTTATACTGTTACACATGCGTTTTCTTTCTCAACTGTTTACTTTCAGTTAAAACATAACTGACTGTGTTTACCAGCATTTTGACAGTATTTTGTGTGTATTTGACTGTTTAAGTGCAATAAGCAGCTAAAAAGAACTCGGTTTAGCTCTTAGAGGCGGCTTTATGTGCACACACTTTTTTTTTTTTTGTGTAAGCACAAAATCAGTGGAAACGAGTAAAATTATTTTCAATACGTGCAATCCCTCGCCAAAATTCAAGCCCTGTAACACCAACAACTGGAGCAAATGAAACGAGTGAGTGAGGGGAGGCGGGTTTGTGTGTCAACTCGCTGTCGGAGAGATGAGAGAGAGCGAGAAAGAGCAGTTGGTATTGTGTATCTATTCAGCTGAAACTGGGTAGCCTATTATTAGTATTGATATGTATTGAAAAATCTGTATTTTTGACAACACTACATTGCCCTTAGTTTATTATTTCAGATGCCTTTTTAAAAGACTACAATTAAAAAAATTTATAGGCCACATTCACACTGTCAGCAATGTAAACATGCGCTAGCCGGACACCTATAACCGTTGCACTCGCATCTCACATACTTTGTAGCACCTCGCGCCGCCACGCATGACACAGAATTTAAGTCGCGCATGGAATACAAAACTGGTGGGAGCGGCTTGGGTGGAGAACAGTGACTGGATCTAAAATCTTCAGATGACACACAGCTCATCTCTCCCTCTCTGTAAGTTACCAATAGTGAAACCACTCACACGAAACCCCTTAGCATAGCGGCTCTCTCGCACTGTATGACGTGACAGACAACTAGTTGTCCAGTGCGGTTCCGTTCGCAAAGCTCGAATATTCCGAGAATGCGATTGTGAGTCCTGAAAATGTAAACGTGTGTGAGTGTAACCATATTAAGGACTCAAATACAGGACTGACAACCATATTCTGCTGCTGTGTGGTCGTGGCCTTATATAGACCTATAAAATTCAACCCACCAAAGTGGCTAGTAGGAGTGACTGCGTTACACGCCAGTGCTGAAATACACCCGCATTTGGCGGGTTGGAGGGTGTTAATGTCAAGCCCCAGTTGTGAGTGTTTGCAGCACATGTGTTGTCAAACTGATGAGGTTGTCTTAATTTGCTGGTGCAGTGCTCCTACAGTTTTGAAATATACGTGCGGTGGTAGCCGGGTGAAAAATCCTCCTATTACCCATGGCACAAAAATGGTCTAGTACATGTGACAAACAAATAATGTGTGATTTTTAACAGTATGTTTATTTATTGAAATTAATTTTAATTACATAGCATACTATTACATTTAATTACATACTAATATTAAGCATTATTATGCATTGTAAATTATGCAAAATTACAGCATTTCAATGGTTCTCCTTTTTCTATGTTCTCCTTGCTGTCATATAGTGTCTCTCAGTGAATGGGACACAGATTTTACTAGTAAAATTTATATAATGAATAATATATGTGTCAAATAATGTTCTTAGTCTTTTCTTCCTATGGGGGAGACTACAATAATTTATGTGCGTGTGACTTTTAATTATAAACAAGCCCGAAATACACCGGGAATCTTATTTTGAAATGTCTGTACTATTGCAGGCTGATCCTTCAGATTCTTACAACCGTCTAAAACATTTTATATAAAGGCCATAAAGTAGACATTGTAATAATTAATCAACTTGAGTTCATTGGCAATCGCTTGGCATAAATCTGCGCTTTTCATTGATTGAGAATCACTTTGAAGCGCTGTTGCGCAAGCTTGTAGAACGCGCAACAGCGCCGCCTTGTGACTTTGCAAAATGCAGCGCCCGAGGGAATGTTAGCGGGAGTAAACTGTTCTGACGCGCACATAACGAGCAGGTACGAAACGCGAGGGGCGAGGGGAGATTTTCCACTAGTTAATGGATTGCGGATGGTTTCATTATCTTGGGCAGATACAAAAGTATAAGAGGATAAAAATAATAAAAGCAAAAATGTGTCTCCAAATATACTTGGGCGGCCGTTAATATACCTGGGCGGCCCGCCCAAGTAAAGTCTATGTGTGGGAAGCACTGCTGGTGTTTTTTCTGTTGTTTTCTTCAGTTGCAACGTGTTGAGCTCTCTCGACCACTGTAGTTAATAGAAAGTTGAATATGTGCATCTGTAACCATAGTTATACATGTATGAATATCTATATCTGCAACTTCAACGAATGATTTTGGTAAACTAACACAATACAACAAGACAAAGGCATTAGCTAACACAACATTATAATGTTACCATAGTTTATAAACCTGTAGTGAGTTAATAAAAACAAACCAACACATTCTCACCTGTGAAGGTTATCCTATTTCTTCGGAAATTTAAATCTCAGCGTTTTTTGTTTTTTTTTACAACCAGAGGCTGCGCAATGTTGTGGCATCTTGGAAAACCAATAGGATTTTTCCATTGGCTTTTGAAATATGGACACAACTTTCATGAATTTTGAAGCGTAAATGCAATCACCAGAAATAAAAAGCTAAATGTAGGTTACAAACAAACTACACAACGGTCACATTAAGCTTCCGATAACTCTTTTATGGTGCGTTCACACCAGACCTGAATGAAGCATTAAGGCCCCGGTATACTTCAAACGAAGTTCTTTTTCGTTCTTCGTTTAGGGGTAAAACGAAGTTCGAAATGCATGACCAGTGATATACTGTAAACGAACATCTGACGCCGCCCACACTGCTGAGAGCGGCGGTTAGATGAATATGTAAATATGTGCCGTGCACTTTCTTCTCAATAACAAAATAAACAACAAAAATGAGAAAACAGCAAGCATTATTTATAGAAAGCATAAGAAAAGCGTCTGATCATAACAGCATGGGAATGTTAGCACGAGCTCTGCAAAGTAGCACTCCAGTCACGTCACGTCTTATAGCACTTTATTCAATAGATTGCTTAAAATCAAGCAGCTTTACAGTATCAAACATGAAAAACAGTGTTAGTGCCTCATTTTTTTACAAGCGCAACTTAATTTTGTACTATAAAGCGGCTATCCAGTGTGTTCATGTTTTCACCCACGGAGATCTTACCTCGACGAACTCAAACACTCTAAATGAATCAAAGACGCGTCTCACGCGAGTGAAGGCGGAGCCTCAGCGCACACCTCCTATTACGTTATCGTCACTGACCAATGGTAGTGCGAAGGTGTTTTGCAGCTGGAGCGAACTTTTCCTGAAAGTTCGCTTTGGCAAGCCGTTTCGAACTTCCAAAAAGAACACAAAACGAACTTCGTTTTGGCCTGATTTTGTTCGAAATGACGTCACATCAGTTCGTTCTTCGATTTCGTTTGAAGTATACCGGGGCCTTTAAGCGCGAGTGATTTACATGTTAAGTCAATGCAAAGACACGATAGACATCCTGCGGCGCGAATTAAGCGTTTTGGGCGAATCACGCGAGTTGAAAAATCTGAACTTTGGCGAAGATTTGCGCCGCGTTAACCAATCAGGAGCTTGCTCTAGTAGTGACGTGATTACGACGTAGCGAGCGGAGGCAGAAATCCGAAAAAACATTGGAGGACAAAATCATCATCGCTGTATGTGGATACCCGGAGCTGTACGATACATCTTCGTACTTTTATAGAAACAGGAATAAAAAGGATCTTGCTTGGAGGAAAGTGAGTGAGGAGGTCGGACAATCTGGTAAGTTGTAAAAAACGCTCTTTACTAAATTTGAGCTATATATATACATATTGAGACTACAAGCTAGCTAAAGCCGGCAAATTTAGCTTATTCGCCATATTTTACAACTACTTTCCCGCTGACGAGTTGATGTGTTTATTCAGAGGAAGTGTGCAGAAAGAAGTGGAAGAGTTTGAGGGACACATATTTAAAGCAGAACTAAGTAACTTTTTTTACCTTCATAAATAGTTTTCTAAGTCCTTACGATGGTTAATTGACTTGTAGTGGTGTGTTTGAGACGTGCACTAACCCCCTCTGGCACGTCTACTCCAGAAAACAGCACTTGCAAGTTGAGCTGCGCCGACCCGACACAATCTCGCCTCATGTTCACGTTCACGCGAGAGTGACAAAATGCTTTACGGTAATTCAAAAACAATGTATATAATATGACTTTATAAGACAATTTCGAAAATTACCCACCTCCATCGAGATTTCTTGTACTGTATTTGCAAAACTACTGCGCTGGTGAGCGTTGTAGTCCAGAGCTGCGCTTGGAGTATTTACGACAGTGTGATTCACTAAAGGAACCTGTAGGGGTAGCTTCGCAAATCTTACTGAGTTCCGCTTTAAAGGAGAGGAAGAGCCCCCCTCATGATGCGAATTCGCGTCTGTTGTGAAGTGAATTTCACGCGCGAATGAAGCGAGTAAACTCAAAATGTTCAAGCGTCCAACTACACGCGAATAGCGCAATTTATTCACGTAAGTCGCGTCTGGTGTGAACGCCCCATTGGTCTTTTCAGTCAAAAAAAAAATTCCCTGAAAGTTTGCGTTAGAATAGTTTGCGTTAGAATAGTTTGCAAGAACGCGATTATAAACACATCAAGGCTGTGAAAGCTACTAGTGAGTAGATGAGTTTCCCTTTTTAGCGTGATGATGTTTAATGTATGACAACCTCTATAGTCTCATTTAGACACTTGTTAGCAACAGCCTTTTTCAAGACAAGTAAAAGCTTTGAAAAAAAAAAAAAATCACAAAGTGGTTTTACTGATGTATTTTATGTTGTAGAATAAGGCGTGCAAATATCTTGAGCTTGTATTAACCACAGACTCTATTTCAGGCATTTAACCAAAAAAAAACCCATTCAAAAACTCATCGACTTCATGATGATGGAACTGTAAGTGCTAAAATGCAACTTGTTTCAGGGTTTTGGCCTACAAAAATACATCATCGGCTGGTCTCGTCTGATTCTGGAAGGTAAGTAGAGTTTGGCTTGGTTAGTACTTGGGTGGATGGGAAAAAAAACTAAAATCACACCTGAGTTAGACTCTTATAGTCAAAATTAAAAATTAATTACTCCACATTACAGTAATGGCAGCCAGATCTACTGTAAATGTACTCAGTGCAGAACAAGAAATATGTTACTGTTTTATTAATCATAGTGTAGAAAATGCAGGATGAGGCTGATTTGACCGTCTTAATCAAATAAACAGCAGGGAGACGGGCCTCATGGGAAAATCAACTCTTGACATTTGAGAATAAAGGCGTATGCTAACTGCATTATAGCTCCTGTATATTAGGATTTGTTTATCTGGTTTTGGTGTCGTTATAAGGAAAGGCACGGTTTTCCCCAACTATATGCTAATATTGATGTTTGATTCAAATTTGCCTGTGTTTACTCGAGAGTCACTGTGTGTCGATATGCTTGTTAAAAAAAAAAACACATGCTATCACTGGTTTGTGGCCATGATTTTATCATTTACTTTATATCCTTATGAGATACGCATGAGTAGGCTACATACACAAACTTTGAGTGTAAATAATGAATGTTGCTATGTATTTAGTATCGGTCACACCCATTTTAGCTGTGTCTGTTAGATTTATTGATGTAGGTCACGCGTAAAGCCGTTTTATACTGCGATTAAGGTGAATGTTTAGTGTAATAATTATTATAATTATAATTATATTTAAACTAGTAAACTTTGGCATGTGACTCATCCTTCACTGTTTGTGCTACAGACATGAACGATGCCTCAAATATGCTGCTTGATGAAGAAATTTCTTTATTACCCACAAAGCAACACCCTGGCATCATGGCAATAAGACTTGCATGAGCAAAAACCACTTACACTTTCACTGAAAATATAATAATCTAGTTTTAATTGTTATATGTAACCGGTTACGTCCAATAGTGGCAAACACATTGCCTCTGCTCTCAGTCTCAAAATCATTACTCTCTTTTGCTCTGTTTTCCTTCACTTTTACTCTTCACCCTACACTTTCTCTTTGTCCAGTGATGGCAGCTCATCTCCCGTGGTTAGCGAACAGCCGGCTTCGTCCGCTCTCACTGATTGCATGAACTGTGAGGATTAATGGACATTTATATTTCATTAAATCCAATGCTTGGTGGAGAATAATGCATCATTCACCGATATTGAAACATATGTCAACCCTATCCTCTTACCCATAATTCAGTTAGACTCAAATGTGATGATCAAGTGTTATTACTGCCCAATATATCATCTCAAACAGGCCAGCGGCGTCTCCATATTTATCCGATGAAAAGGAAGCGATTGTGAAGGTTGTGACTGTGCTGAAGCGTCTGCGTCTGTAGCTCAGCGTGTTGAAGGAGCTCATTACGAGATGAGTTAACTCAGGTGAAGGAGAGAGCCGTGAAGTCCACACGGGCCGTACGCTCAGGTTACCTGAAACATGTACACTATAAGAATCTGTTCATATTTATTAACATAATCAATTCATGAAGGTTAGACCTATACCTTAAGAAACAAAATACAATTATTTGAACATTTTGTCAATTTCTCACTCGCATGTTGTTCTAAACCCATAAGACTAATGGATAATTTACAAAGCATTCAATTATGAAGAATACCTTTTTCCACTAAAAAGGACCTTTTGTGCAATGGAAAAATTCAACATCGACTTCAACATTGTTGAAGTCTCAGTGTATTTGAACGTGTTGGTGATTTTTACTGGATGTATGTTCTCAGTTCTCTTCTAGTTCACACAGGTGTCCTAGCAAAAGAACCACAGGTGTAATGCATCACATTAACTATCAACATGATCCACTAACCACAAACACACACAATACTGACTGTCTTCGTGTTCAACACTATACAGCTATTGGTTTAGCATTTCAAACCCAACAAACTTTTGCCCAGAGTTTAGTTGACTAAACCAAAACCATAAAAAAAACATTTTCCTTTCTTGAAAATAATAAAACTTAGAAGGATAGTTCACCCAAAAATGAAAATTATCCCATGATTTACTCACCCTCAAGCAAGTATATGACTATCATCTTATAGACAAACACAGTCGGAGTTATATTTAAAAACATCCTGGCTCTTCCAAGCTTTATAATGGTAGTGAAAGGGGGGCATGTTTTGAACCCCCCCCCCCCCCTTCTGAAGTGCAGCAATGGGTTTTTGTAAGAAAAATATACATATTTAAAACTTTATAAACTAAAATAACTAGCTTTCGCCAGACATCCGTACGCATACTGCGCAAGTCGACTTGCGCCACAGGAGTAACCCCTGATGGCAGTGTATGACGCAGGATGTAGGAGTGTCGTAAGCTTAGATATGTGCAACAAACTGGAGCTCCTCTTCTCGTTTATCGAAATCCTCTGACATTTCTATTTAAAATTTCTTGTTGTAGACTTTTAACTTGTGACCGGTGTTTTGTTTTGTTCTTTGTTTTTATCCTCTGCGCTTCCGCATTCGTTGTTATGTCATGCGTCGGGACAGGGGTTACTCTTCCGCCGCAAATTGATGCATACGGCTGTTTGCCGGAAGCTGTTATTATAGTTAATAAAGTTAATATGGATATTTTTCTTACAAAAAAACATCGCTTCGCTTCAGAAGGCCTTTATTAACCCTCTGGAGCCGTATGGATTATATTTATGATGGATGGATGCATTTTTGGGGGGCTTCAAAACACAGCCCCCCATTCACTCATATTATAAAGCTTGGAAGAGCCAGGATATTTTTAAATATATCTCCAATTGTGTTCGTCTGAAAGAACACGATGCTTTAAGACCTGGGGGGTGAAAACTTTTTGAATTTGAAGATCAAGGTAAATTGTACTTAATTTGTCTTCCGGGAAACATGCAAGTATCGCTGTTGCTTCCGAAGGGCAGTGCTAAATGAAAAAAAAATGCATCGTGTTTCCTTCTGGAGCTTCAGTGAATGTTTGAACCTTTTTATTAGTTGTATTTGAGTCCCTCAATTGTCCTCAGTGTGAAAAGATGGATCTCAAAATCATACAGTCACTGCTGGAAAGGGTTCAAATACGCAATGAAATCCTTGAAAACTGAAGAATCCGCAGGACCTGGAGGATTTTTCTGAAGAACAGAGTTCAGTTTAACTGTTCAGAACAAACAAGGGACTCATGAACAACCATCACAAAAAAACAAAAAAAAACAGTCATAGATCATCCAGGTAAACACACATAGTATTAAGATCCAATGGTTCCCAAACTTTTGAACGGGGTTATTTTAATAAATTCAGCTATTTTTTTGGTCTTGTGGACTATATGTAAACATCTTTTATGTAAAATATCTTACTCAGGACAGTACTAAATAAAAAAAAATAACATGCATTTTGTATGATCCCTCTTATTTTGTTAAAATTACTGACATTTTCACAGATTCTGCAAGTGGTTCCCATTCTTTTTCATGCAACTGTACACCTAGAATGGCTTGAGGGAGAGTAAATCATGGGATAATTTTCACTTTTGGAACTATCCCTTTAAGCTTATTTTATTTCAGATAGTTGGCAACAAATTTCTCAGTTTAATTTTATGTAAAATAACTAAAACTGAAATGCCCTTATAGGGCGCTGTATGTAGCTGAAGTACAGTTTTGAGTAACTCTTCTCATGAAATGTTATTCTGTGTCCCATTCAAATGAAAAGCCAAAAGGCTCTCGTATGACCGCTGCTCAATATTCACCGCTGCCTATGACACTTCTCAGCGTGGGCAAATGAGATCCCATCCGCTGAAGAGCTTGGTTTTGGGACAATGGGCCCCAAACAATGCTTACCTCGCCTCCGTTTCCAGAGCGAGAGGACGGACTATGACAGCCAGTCAGTCTGCTGTCAGCTTGTGTTCAGTCTGTCACACTACACTCACCTCCTGCTGTTTCCAGTAATCAATACAGGCCTGAAATCACCTAGTGCTCTCCACCTCCCACACTAGCTGTTTTGTCCTGCTATCAATAATGAATTTCGTTCCCCCTTTCTAGTCCACACACCGCCGACTCCACGCAGTCCTTTTTGCCAAACACACCGCGTATGCACACACACGCACACTCTCTCTCGCTCACACAACATAGAGTCTAACATTTCTATTGCATTTGCTAATCATTAATCAATAATTCAGGGCCCCTCTCTGGTGGTGAAGAGTCTGTGCTTCCTGGAACATATGGCAGAAGGGCAACCGAGTTCAGGTTACAGCCTCATCTTATCACAAAAGGCAGCCAGGGAAAACAAGATGTTTAAAGTTGTTTTTCTTTCATTTCTCTCTCTCTCTCTCTCTCTATGTCGCTTTTTCAAGAGCTGACTTTTGTTCCTCAGCTTGTTAACATTAATGACCGCGTGACTTCAGTGGCTAAAACAGCCAGTCGCAATTTGTTGCATTAGTAGACAAGATGTTTATCACACATTTCCCGCTCATACTATGCAGTACATGCTTTTCTTCATCTTAAAGGATAGTTCATCCAAAAATGAAAATTTTTCCATCAATTTCTCACACTCATAAGACATCTTCTTCGTTCATCTTCTTCCTTGAGCTTCTGTTTACCATATGCGTTATGTTCACTGATCAATGTTTATATGTGAATAAAGGCCTAAATTACATTTGTTCATCATATAAAGCGAACGTGTCTCTTCAAAAGACTTGGATTAAACCACTTGATTCATATAGATTATTTTACTTAGATTTCTTAAAAAAAGATATATATTCATTTGTTTGTTTGAAGTTGAACGAAAGTCTAATGGGTTTAGAATGACATGAGAGTGAGCAACCAATGACAGAATATTCATTTTTTGGGTAAACTATCCCTTTAAAATAAAGTTTTAAAAAGTTTTTTTTTTTCCTCGCAGATGCCATAGCACACTGTAAATCCTAACACTCAAAATAATTAATTGGTTTGAGTAGGGCAAACCCAAATTAAACAAATTAGTTCAATCAAATTAACTTTTGTGAGTATTTAGAACTTTCTTTTTCTTTTGAGTTCACGAAACCGACACATTTGAATTAATCTGAATTGTTTCATTCTTTTGAGTTTTATGAACTTGTTTCTTTTCATTTAGAAAAACTTGAAATTACCTGAAACTGGGCTGAGATTTCTGTTTCCCTGCATGCTTTGCCATGACACTCTTTCCTGTAGCTCAGTGGTTAGAGCGTGGCACTAGCAATGCCAAGGTCATGGGTTCGATCCCAGGGATTGCACATACTCAGATACAAATGTATAGTATAATGCAATGTAAGTCGCTTTGGATAAAAGCGTATGCCAAATGCGTAAATGTAATGTAAATGACACTCGAAAGGGAGAATAAATGCTAAAATTAAAGGTGCAGTAAGTGGTATTTGAACTACGCTGTTGGACATTGTTGATATTTGAAATCAACCAAAACAAACCCACCCCTCTCTTCATTGCACCGCCTCCAAAACCACCCTGCTCTGAGTCGGTCTCAATCCACTGCCCGATCGCTGCTGGCATGTGAGGCGAATGCACTACCAATGACGCTAAACACCTCATTCTCTAGCTGCCGTCAGTGCGCAGTGGTTTAACTGCAGAACTCTCACTATCTGGCCGCTGTTACACACGCAATGCGAGTGGATGTCTGTTTATCACAGCTGACGTGCAACAAAATGCTTCACGAAAAATAAAGCGCAGTTGATGAACGATCGACAAGGAAGCACAAAAAATGAACATACAGTAAACAAGAGTAAATACAAAGTGTTCGTTGTTAGTCGCCAACAGGACAGCAGCTCCAGACAATCAAAACCCAATGTCACGCACATGATAAGCGGGATCAAAGCAGTTTCCAGGCCTTCCCGCTTAGCTCTCTCCAGCACTGGAAAGCTTTTCTAATATAACTGGGTCCTAAAGCGCTTGCCCAGGCATAAACCTTCATTCCAGTGATATTCTTTTGAGCTCTTTTGTATTGTGTCCCATTTCTCGTTCTGCAGTTTTTTTTATTTTCAAATCTCCCTCTTGCTCGTTCTCTCTCCTCGACCATCATACACCCCCTGATGCTGTTTGGTTACGCGTTTGTTGTTGGACTCGGCCCGACTAACTTCCAAACAGTGTATTTGAAATATCACTAAGTCCCTCTTTATGTGTTTTTGTTTTGTTATGTTTTTTTGTGGGGGAGCATGGGCTTAATTTCAGAACAGGTATTTAATCAATGTTCTATATTGCCATACTCTTTCAGCAATTGCTCTGCTATGCTAATGTTATCAAAGCATTGTGTTAACAATTAGCTGAATTGCCTAGTTATAGCTAGCTAAATTTCACAGCACGCCGACATATAGCAACATTGCACTTCGGGCAACCCATGTTCAAGTACTGGCTCGCGGACCTTTCCCGATCCCGTCCCCCTCTCTCTCTCTCATACTTTGCTTCCTGTTTGCTTATATAATATAGTTCAGATTACATGATAATTTTAAGTTTAATGTATGAATTAACTTACTAAAAAATTTCAAGTTGAGAGCAATTAAAATGTATGAGTACAAAATTGAAATCTGCTATTTATGCTTACTTAAACTTTGAATTTCTTAACTTAAAAAATTAGATTTTACTGAGTACCTAAATTATTTTGAATTTTGACAACTTATTCTGGTTTATAGTGTATATAAGAAGCATTTTTGGTTCCCAAAGAACCTTTCAGTGAACAGTTCTTAAAAGCACAATTTTTTTCTTAGTGTAAAGCATATTATAATAATCTAAAGTACCTTTTTCTGCTGTAAGAAGCTTTTTTTGGAATGGAAAGATTCCATGGATGTTCTTCATAGAACCATCAATGCCAATAAAGAATCTTTATTTTTAAGAGTGTTCTGTTCATGAGATGAATCACAATAAGTGTTAAAATATGTAGCTTTTATGTTATCACTCATTTCCACAATCCGCCTGCGTCTCATTTTTCATCCTAATGTCTTTGGAAAACGTGACCTAACTCATTTCGGCGGTCTGGTGGAGCGGATCCATCTCGCGTGCACTTGTAGCGCGTCCCATCCGTCCCATGTGCGGTCTGGAGGTGAGGCTGACCAGAGCGCAGCGGCCTGGGGTTTTGGCTGGGAAAGCTTTACATATGGACGCCTCTGTGGGCATCCATCCCTGGTGAAGGATGGCACCTTTCACACTCACCCATGACCCGCTGGGCTGTTGATAAATCGAGGATGCCACTGTAACATTCTCACAACCAGCCCTGCTCTCGTTCCCAGGGCAAGCTTTTGTTGTCCCACAAAACAGATTCCATATTTGATGATGAGAAAAGACTTCCCACACTTTGTGACCAGTGAATTTATGTGATAGTTCCATGACCTTTACACTTGTTTGTAATTACTGCATAAGGATTTTTGCATAAAATGCAAGGTGAATTTTATTATCAATGTTGAAAACAATGTTGTTGTTTTTTTTCAAGATTATTTTGAAAGTTCAAAAGAGCAGCATTTATTTGAAATAATCTTTTGTAACATTATGAATCAATCAAATTGATCAAATTAATTCATTGTTGAATAAGAATATTAATTTCCTTTAAAACAATATTGCTTACCCCTAACTTTTGAATGAATTTTGAAGTCCATGACGCATCTATTGCAGTCATAATTACAGTCAGTATATGTTTCATGTAATGAGGGACTGATTTTGGACCTCCCGAGTCACATTTCTGGGGCGGTGCTAAAAATCAGCCAGAGGGATGATTGGAAAAAGCGCATATGACACCAAATCCCCTGTTATTTTACTTATTTATTTTCCTTTCTTCTGCACCTCTTCGCTGGCTAATTCTAATGAAGAGGCCTCCGATAACTTCATTTGCGAAGGGAGTTAATTGGTTTTGGTGCTTCCTGCTGGAGTCAGTCCTGTGTTTCGGAGGCGAGTGGCTGGGCGTCTATGTTGCCCCTGTTAACTCACACTTTAATTAGATCTGGCAGCCACCACATAATGATAAATGCTGCAGAGATGAATGGAAATGCAAATGCTGTTGAAGTAGCCCCCGCCATCATGGCCCGCCATCATTAACACTTTCCTGCTGTCAAATCTATCATTGTCATGTGAAGGGAGGGGTGCGTGTCCCGCTGTAGCTCGGCTGGGGTACTTGGAGTTAAAAGTCAGAGAGGATGGAGGATGGGAGGAGAGATCAGCAGCACAATGCCACCCGAGTCAAACAGACCATGGAGGCTTTTCCGAAGACTCCCATGTTGCTATACGCTCTTAGAAAAAAAGTTCTATATTGAACCCTAGGGTTCTTCCCTCAGTTTTAAAGAACGCTTTATGCCAAAATAGTTCTATATAAGGAGGAATGTCTATGTCATGTTTAGTTCAAATTCTTCTTGTGATAAAAGTATGTTTACAAGCTGTTTAATTAATAAAATTTAATTAAAATTAAAAATGAATTAAAACTAAATCTATAAAATTATCCCATGATGGAAAACCCTAAAAGGTTCTACATATGAAGCGCCTGACATTGTACCTTATAATACCTTTTCTGCTATATCTGTAGTAATGCTGGGCAAATGATTAATCGCGATTAATCGCATCCAAAATAAAAGTTTGTGTTTACATAATATATGTGTGTGTGGTGTGTATACTTATTTTGTATATTTAAATACACACACATACATGTATATTTAAGAAATATTTGCATGTATATAATGTACATATATTTATATGATTATATAAAAATATAATATAAGCAATTTTTATTAAATATATGCATGCATGTGTGTGTATTTATATATACATAATAATTATACACAGCACACACACATATATTATGTAAACACACAAACTTTTATTTTGAATGCAATTAATTGCGATTAAATGTTTGCCTAGCATTAATCTGTTGCTTAGTCGCAAACATAAACGCATTTGCGCAGAATATTTTGTTTCTGGGTTACAGAAACAGGCAGCAAATTCAAATTAAGATTTAAATGATTGTCATTGTGTACTTATTAGCAGCAATGTGTACCTGGGTGTTGATGGTTCGGACAAAAACTACTCATTTCCAGTGACATTTTCATCTGTATCACTTTTGAAATCCTTAATATTCAATAGAGCTCTGCTCACTCTGAACATGCATCAACCAGGTGCATCATGGGATACTTTTAACACATTTATCTACTAAAAAAAGAAATAAGAAATACAGAATTTGTTCTGTAAGGAAACTGATTCATAAGCAAATTTGTATTTATGTACATAACTTCAATTGTTCTAATTGATTGTATTTATAATACATATAATACATAGAAGCTCTTGTTGTCTGATTGATAGGTTATACTTTTTAGCAAGTAAAAAGCCTTTTTAGTATAGCCTAATTGTAAACACGTCCATCTTCAAGTCGTAATGCTGATTTTTATAAAGTAAATTTAAGAATAACTTTTGTTAGTGATATTTTGTTAGTAATATTTCAGCATGAACACTTACTGGACTGAAGGATTACTTATTGTCCATACATAAGAATTTTCAGGTTAAAATGTGAGTATCAAATATGATGCATCTTGCTTTTAAGGAGCGTTTATTTGTTTATTTGTTTATTTCTCAATCATCATTGAATTGCATTATATGTTTTACAACTTACAGAGCTTTGATCATAAAACTAAACATTTAAATATCACTTTACTAAGACATGACAACTGATGTTTATATGATTTTATGTTAGTAGTCTGCTATACTGTTATAAAGATCTCATTGATTTAGAAGCAATTAGAATTTCATCATACTTTTTGGCCATATAAATATCAACATCTGCACCAAATATATTTTTGCTCAATTTGGGCCTCAAAATAAATTTGACTTGTTTTTCCTCCTCGAGTATGAGCTCCATATTCTCACTAAATCATACTATAAAAACCATTAAAGCCTGATGTATCAAATATGATACTCATGATTAATTTTTTTGTTGTCTTAAGCTTATGTCAGGCTTTACAGGGTTAAAAAACCTTTAGAACAAATGCTTTTTAAGATCATATGCCAGTGAAAAACAAGAAACAGTTGATTTGGAGAGCAATCAGGTTTATTTTCTAAATTTATTAATTTTCTAAAGTGAAAATAAATCTGAACACCTCAACATTATTATAAATCAAGGTCGACACAACAGCCTCTTAAACACTCAAGTCTCAGTTAAGCTTAAGTGCTCACAAAGGGGATAAGTAGACCAATATCTTTCAAAAAGGTCTCCTAATTATAACAGATAAAAAAAATAACGTTAAGTAAAATAGTCAAAGCCCACTTGCACTGTACGTGCTGGTTTCGGTCTCATCACCGGCTGCAGTCATGTCCTCATCTCATATATGAAACACCTGCGATTCACTACCTGCTAATGCACTCACATTTGTGTAAATTAACCTTGTTGACAAGTTTGGGTGAGTAAGGACAAAACGCACAAGATATAGTACCTTCAATGCCCTGTAGATAGCGATATCGCTTCTTTTGTGGCAGAAATGATCTGCTGCAGAAAAAGTTAGGTGTCATGCTAAATGTAAGGAATAACTGCATTACTCATCACAAATGTATTGGAGTAAAGAGTATATATTCAAAAATGTAGTCAAGTAGAGTAAAAGTTACTAAAATCTTTGATACTCTGTAAACCTACCAAGTAGCCCAAAAATACAGTAACTAATCACATTTACTCAAATACATACACCACCGCAACTCATGTTGGTTTTGTGGTGGTATCGGGGAAGAGCTCAATGCTCACTGATATACAAGTAGTTCTGTGCGTCTGATAAAACGCTTCCACTCATGGACGACATGTTTCGCCTCATTGCGGAGCTGCGACAGTGACACCTTAGAGCTGCACTCATGTGTTCAACATGCAGGAACTGCTTTACCTCGATGAGGTGGAGTCTTTGATTACACACACACACTGCGTGAGTGTGTGTGCGTAAGATAGTAAAATGGATTGTTTAAGTTGTGGGTGTGCATGCGTGTGTGTTTGTAAACGAAATACTGCATGACTTTTATTATGCATATATATTTACTATATATATATATACACACAGTATACAGTATGTGCTTATATAGACACTGCATGTTTTTGTATATGTGTGAGTGTGTGCACGTAGGCACAGATATTAAATTATAGGTCACGTGTGTATGTGTGTGTGTGTCAGGTGTGTAGCGTCTCCTCTCATTGCCTACATTAACTATAACCTTGCCAGTGTTGTCCTACAGGCCACGTTAGGCAGCAGCCACAACAACAAGGGCAACTGTCACACTCGATGGCTCCTCTTCTTTTTTCCCCGCTAAATTATTTACAGCTCAGTGTCGGACAAAGCTGCCCTGGCTCTACTGTCGCATAAAAGAAACCGCTGACAGATTCAGAATGTTCTTTTTTTTACCCTCACAATGCAATTAAACATTTGTCAAAGTCAAAGGAACTTGTTAGACAAACAAACGTATTGTGAATGATTCTCTCTGTGTGAAATGGATTTAATGACGGATAGTAGAGATTCTTTCTTCGATGCAAAGATGTTTGCTTAATATTACAGTTATCATATAGTCACGTGTGTGTGTGTGTGTGTTTGTGCACCTTAGAGGACGTTGCACTCATTTGCAAGGTGAACCATATGATCCCCTCTTACACATGCTGTTCAAATAAATATTGCAGAATATTGAACATGACATTAAATGGGTCAGAAGTACTGTGCTTAATGTATTTAATGTATTAGATAAATTATTCAGTTGTATTAGGAAACATATTAATTAGTTGTACTTAACATGTACTCCTTCAATTCAGAAATAATCCAGGGCTTCATTCACTTTTTCTTTCTCTAATAGACATGTTATAAAAATACATATAAATTCATAAGTTGTTCCAGTGTCCTCAATATCAGATTCCATCTTAGTCTTTTGTAAAATCATTTTAACTTTCAGAAGCCAGTTCCTTAGTGAAATAATTTTGGAAGGAAACAGCATCACAAACATCAACTTTTTATTTCCATCCCATTTTCTTGCCATTGTTCAAATAATAAAGTTATAATTATTAATGTTAAAGTTTGGGCATTTGCACAATGTAAATCACATACAGTTGTTTTATCACTATCGCACATTGTTTGATTAACGCTTTTTTAGCCTGAACATGGTGAGCACATTGAGGAGCTGAGACATTTCGTGTGTTGCTCTGGGTTCAGCCGGCCACAGAACATAATGAGAATGCTTAATATCACGTCGCCTGCTGGGATGTTGTAACTGTAGCCTTGTTGGAAATGTTTCTAAGCGCTGAGGAACATGTAGCTACTGATGATTTTGCTCACTGCTGGTAAGTGGTTCCCTCTGCAATTATTGGAGCCAGCTGGTACCGCTGCTAACACCATGGTTTAATCATGGTCGGCAGACGAGAGATAAATAAAAGAGCGCCGACATGGCCGTCCCTTCCGGCAGCCATTTGCTCGGGGAACATTCAAAATAGCATGTTTGTTTTGATTTTACCGCAGCGTAAATGTTAAGGAATTAACGTCCAACACAACCAGTCAATAGAGACACTAAGTGTGAACAGGCTACGTTACAGATTGGCATGAGATGGGTTTAATGGCCGATCAGAGGAGTGCTACTTTCACATTCAGACCTATTTGCTACAGCTGCCCTTCGCAGCCAGACAATGAGATCATCTAATGAGGAACCTTATTTGTAATCAAATCTGTCATTAACTATTCATTGGATCAAAAGTTCAGTGGCCATTGTTGCTGTGTCAAGTAGAGCTTTAGGGCCTTACGGGATGAAACTAAATTAGAGTGGGGGGGGCGAGTGCTTATAAATAATTTCCGCCAGACTGCTCTGCTTACCACCGCCTGTCCAGGTGGAGGTCACCGCGGTGACTAGCAGGGAAGCAGCTTAGCATCACACACTGGGTAACCCAATCACCGGCCGTGCCCTGGCAGCCCGGTCCAGGCCTGGAGCCATACGAGACCGATTAGCAATATGCGTGGAGCGTTATGTCTGTTGTAGCTTTGACGCGGATGATTGTGCGATCGAGTTACTCCTAGATGTGTGAGAACGCTCTTCTGAGTACTGATTCAGTTCTGAAGAAGGAATTGTCTTGACGTGATTGTGAATTATGGATTATGGCACTTGAATCCTTTTCAATGAGCCTCTCAAATAGGGTGCACTTGATTCCCTCGCTTAGATCATTCTTTTGTTCGTTTGTTCAAAGTTATCTGGGGTCTCATTTTTTTAAAACTGTGCGTAGATTTCATCCTAAAAGTGTACGTACGCGCAAAAGCTAGATTCTGCGTACGCACAAAAAAATCAGATTTATAAAACCATGCGTATGCCAGAACCTGCGCACAAATCCTTTTATAAATCCCAGTCAACGGAAGATTGTGCGTACGTGCGTCTCCACCCTGTCTCCTCCCCGAAATCACCATATATGGAGCTTACAACGCCTAGTTTTACTATGCATAACCTTATCTGCATATCATTTCCATACATATTCCCATCCACGTGACACCATGGTTAACGCCATCAAAGGTACAAGACAATGGAAAATATTAGATATGGACTATAAATGCCATTTGTGCCACACATTATATTGATAAAGATCATCCAATATCTTCTTTATGTTTTAGAATAAATATATCAATATCCATGAAAACAAAATTATATAAAATACTTAAGATAAAGGTTTTAGAATAGAGCTGATTCATTCATTTCCACTTGCCAAATAGTATTTTAATAGTTTTAAACAATTTGAACCAAATGTATGCAGTTTTGCTGATAAGGTGAACATATCTTTTAGGAAGTCTATAGGCTATTTTTAGTGGAAACAGATAGGCCTACTTATTTATTGCAGTGTAATCATCTGTCTCGGCACGTCTCTGACAAAGTATTTTAAAAAGAAAACATGCAAATCTTACCGTTTTCCTCATATTATATCTTTCAAATGGTAATTGTTTGAAGATCCTTCACACGACATCAACACCTCCTGCAGCTGCGGTTATACAGTAAGCTATTATCATTGGAACTATTCAAACTGGACAACGGACTGTTCTACCACCGAATCCAGCAGTGTCTTCCATAATATTGAAGTTAAGTGTGCATCACTGATCATCGTTCTCGCAAAAATATTTTGTCATAACATCTGCAGTTTAGTTTAAAGAGGAATTATTGTGCTCCCAGCGCTCCTCGCTGTCATTAAAACAGCGTGTCACTGGAAAAGTGATCGAAAGTAGCACATCTACTATCTGAATTCATATCACGTTTGTTTAACTTCTGCGTAATGTAATTTCAGTGCTTATCGGCAATAGTGAAAGTGTAATATTAATGCAAATGTTTATCAAATGAAAACGTGTTTCCACTCGAGTTTAAATAATTATTTTATTTATTTTAACTGTTATTGTGAACATGAACTGTATTTATGATTATGACTCATAATGAGGATTTGAAGTGGTTTTCCTTCATCTGCCGTCAGTCCCTCAGCTCACCATCAGTGTCGCCAAACTGCTCGTCTCCAGAATGTGCGTACGCACGGCTCTAAGTTTGCTTAAAGGTGCGCACATTCTCCCGTCAAGTTTGTTTTTTATAGATCACAACCTTTGCGTGGGAACTGGCGTACGCACGTTTCCAGCCCCGTTTTGTGCGTACGCACGCTTTATAAATGAGACCCCTGGTCTTTAGTATCTGGCCAGTAGCACAAAAACATTATCTATACATAGTTTGAAATTTTTTTTTTTTTTTTTTTTTTTTT